>JAQFYB010004370.1:0-16482 GCA_034694085.1 Pogonognathellus longicornis
TGAGTTGGATGCATCTACAAATCTCTGTTAAAATTAACAGAGCGCTACGTTAATTTCCCAGCATAATCTTTACCGTGTACAATTTTAATCTACATAAAAAAGTTAACATCAAATCTACATACATTTTGGTAAATTCCCAGCATCGATTGCGATTGTGCTATCAAAGTAAAGCTTCAATGCGCAATCAATGTCGTATTTAAAGGTACGCAGAAACGATAAATTATTTGCAGCCACAGATAACAAATATCCGAATTCAGAATTCATTGGATGAATCACAGCGGATGCAAAAATATTACTTGGTATAATATATAATAAGTAAACAACGAGTTACGGCTCAAAGTTTCACGTAACATGCAATCTATGAAATAATGTACATTTTGTTATTATATACAATACATACATTAATTTACATACAATACCTAATAAATTTTGTTTTTGTAATAATAAAGTCCATAAAGGATAGGGTGTATACTATTTGTAGTAGTATAATATTACTAGTAGATAGTAAATGCCTGATTTAATGTTTTTCTTATTATGGTTAAGGTAGATTTCAAGTTCAAGTACTTGTTGAGGAAGGAAGAAACATGCAAATTAGATCTGCAAATAAATCAAAAATGTTCTTATGAGACTACTCAATACGATACGCACTAATAAGATAATATTTTTTATATTTTATTTACCATATTATACCAGTAGAAATCCTTTTCTATAAACTATACCTTACGTTCTATTGCTTCTATCTGGTCGAAATGAATTAATGTTGTGTTGGTTCATATATGGTGAAGTAGAGTAGGCAATGATATGCAGATATGCCCATTTAAATCCAGTCAGCAGGTTTTCCTTGACAATCCATATTTTTAGAAACATACCTACGCAATGTCAAAGGAAATGAGCAAGTTTTTTTAATAGTAAAAAAAACTATGTATTACATGTGTATAATATACAAAGTACGTGCGATGCAAAGTTAAGGTACAACGCTCTTTTATCTGTTCTTCTAACCCTGTTTACTCCAGGAATTCAACTTTATTTCCTTCTTGGTTGTTACATTGAAAATTCAGTAAATGAGTAGATAGAATTTGAGAATTTTGTGTGAATGTTCTTAGGTATATCTTGTATGAGATGCGTATGTATAAAATGAATCCAGTGCATTCAAGTGATTATTTTTGATCTGTATATAATCTTAAAATTACTTTGTCATATTTCTGTACTCTGTACAACTACCATATGTATTGATTTACATTTCTTTACCCACTTGAGTAAAATCGGTATTTAAAATAAAAAGAATTTATATAGCAAATTGTTATTAGTCAGGTTTTGAGAGTAAAGTAGTAAGTCTATTGTACTATACGAACAAGGAGAGGTCATTCGGTTAAATTACTGTATAATCAATAATCAAACCATTTCTTTGATGTTTGGACCCCAATACCTGCTTTTATTCACATGAGGTGAAACATAATTTTTAAGTACTCATCTTTTAGTCGGCACACGAGTACAAAAAATGGAGACAATCGGACAAAAAAATTAATAAAAGAATAAAATGAAAATGGTTCACAAAGGTGTATAATATGTCTCTGTATAGGTTATTCAGATGAAATACATCGAGAAATGTTGCTTGCAAATGTAAATTTCTTAAGGACTGCCTGAATAACTAAACAGAAGAAACAATGATGTTGCTCCATATTTCCTTTCGCTTAATTGCTTAGGTCAGGGTCATCCATTCAGGTAGTTTTAGTTACTTGCGAGTAATCGAGTATAGTAATCTTGTACCTATATTCTACCAAAACGTCACGCTTATTAGTTGGTAGTTGGGTAGGTTTAGCAAAGCATAATTATATTAATATAATATCATGACTCGCTAGATATTTTACTATACATTCTCACTATCGAGCCAGCTATGATAATACATGAGTGAGGTGTCTTTGTGTAAGTTATATTTTACTAAGCGAATTAATATTGTCACTTAGGTACATCTTGATAAAATTTCTTTCCCCTTTCCTTTGTCCGATGTACTTTGAACTTAACTTCAGAACAAAATCATAACTTGACTCATTCTGCAAATGTATGGAAATGTATTCGTCTAAAACGTGTAATTGCTTTTCAAAGATGAACCTAAAATGTGTTATAAAAACTGTAATAACATAGGTGTATGAATCTAAAGCATTGTGGGGAAAAAAGGATCTTAATTTGTATGCAAAATATTTTCATATGAGGTGGGACAGGAAAATTAATTTCTAAATTATATATGATTACAACACAACAACAAATATTTATTCTTTGATACATGACTCAGAGTAAAACAGTGACACACCTAGCCAATAAATAGCTGGCTAAACATAGGAAATAGAAAAATTCTGCCAAAATGATCAGCAATTGTATCAAGGTAGTTTAGCTGAACTGAACCTTATGTTTACTTTAGAAGGTACTGCATGTACGCAATGTATGGTAGTAGAGGCCGGCAGAAAAGACTGACCAAACATGAAATAACAAAATATTTTGCTATTGCCTTAGGGTATTTCTAGTAGATTGTAATTATTTTCATGTTAGTTATGAGCTAACAGTAGTTTGACTTTCACGTGGAAGGAAGGATCAGTTTGGTCATTCTTGGTGTACTGCCTGTAAATTAACAGGTAGCAAAAAATTTCAACTCTCTGCAAAAGATAAGGGAGAAAAACTCTACTGTATAGTAACTGACAATAAACGTATGAGTATGTTAATAACATCCTTGTAAAAATTTTGATTGATTAGTGAAACACGTGTTATCAACTATTACGAGTATGTCTGAATGGTGTGGCTGGGCTGACTAATATTTAATGAGTACGAAGGACAGGTCAGCAACAGCAGCATGCGGCATTGGAAATCGTCTAACATCCAACAGCGAAAGCAACATTTCTGTCAGATATAATTGTTATCACAAGTGACACAAATTCCATACTTCCACTCACTACATACGAATGCATTTATTTGTTTGCAAACAAGAATAAGAGTATAATGAAAATATCCACACAAATTCTCTTGCATTTAATTTAGAACGTGTCTTAACTAATCGGATCCTTCGGAAGTAATTTGTCAACCTTTTTAGTATATAGAAAAGATACAATATAGTAATCAATCATATTTATATTTGCATTTATACTCTGTACACGTGAAACTTTTTACAGCACCTATATTGATACTAATGTAAGTACCCATGCAGAACTTGTTTTTGTAAAGTTAACCTGTATGAAACATAATTTCTTAGTCTGTCCAAGATATTATCTAAACATATTATGCAGATCTCTATTGCTATAAAACATAATGTAAGACCTACTCTGTATGAACACCGAACCACTATATGAAATGAATTGTGAACGACAGCCTTCACATAATAGAAACTCATCTTGTGATATTGACCTACATTTTCTAAGTTTTTCGCACTGAATATATCTTATGCTTACTACATAATTTCATTTGTCACTAAAAGGCATTTACATTGCAGCTACAGTGCAGTGAGTTTTGAGACAATCCTATGATGATATCATAGCATACACATCTTTATTGCACATTACTATCTGGTTTACAAAAATGCTTTATAAAACATCACTACTGGAAGGTTTTCTTGTAATAAGAATGTAAGTGGCAACATTTAAGACTAACGTGTGACATTGTGTGAAGTGAAGTGCGTCGTGGTTTACTTTCTTGTTGCATAATAAGTCTCCGTCATGTTGTCTTTGACATTAGTCATACGACTAATTGTTTGCACGCTTGTGCATTTGACATTAGTTATGGTTGAAGAAAGTAAATATCTCTTAAGTAGGTACCACTGCACATGAAAACATTTTGTTCCCGAAGATCTTTTGTTGATGTTATAGTGAGTTGCATGAATAAAACTTTTGTCCCATGTCCCATACAAAAGAATTAGAAACGTTTTGTGCATGCCAACTACCCGTTAATTATCTGTAGCTACTATTTAGCAAGCTGGGCATTAGAAAATATAAAAAAGTCTAGCGTATTTTAGCTGACATTCATACATGACGCAATACTTTTAGGTACTTAGGTATGTTTAGTGTCTACTAGTAAGGTTTTGTTTAAGAATGGATGGGTGAACGTGAAGTTGAAGTGGTCTCAAGTGATATTAAAAAATAAGATGTGTAAATAAGAACTATTAGTATTGCAGGTGCCTATTAGCATTACGCACTGAATAGCCAATTGAGCTTTCAATTTTCAAGGCTATTCTGATTAGTGAGCTTTAATATTTGTTTTATAATAATGTATCATCATTTTCTATGAATGAAAATACTTGGAATTGAATGTAGCATGATTTACAAATGGCCAATCGAACAGAAATGTTAAAACAATCTCCCAATAATTTCCAATACTCCAACACATGGAAATAATCCTGCTAGTCGATTGATTTATATGAGTTGAATGAATAATATATCACGCACCCATATATACCTATTGGTATGATCTTCTGAAGTCAATTTCCTGCATTTGTTATAACGATAATCTGTGGAAAAGACCAAACAAGAATGACTTGACTGTAGTAAGTTTAACTTGATATTAGGACCCAAAGATTTCTGGGTACGTCAATGCAAATAAGTGACACACACGGAGAGACATTGTATACCAAGAAAAGCAAATAGAAGCAATTAATCATCAATTATTTTTAATAGAGCTTTAATTTCACAAGTATACAGATAACTATACCTACCTGAAACATTCTGCAAGTTCTCATACATCTTAATTTTCAAATACATACATTATAATACTATACAATGTATGTATTTGAAAATTTTGTTGTAAAATATGATTGCACTTACCAGTCGTAATTGGAATTACCACATTCAACATTGGTATTCATAGGACTTCAGCTTCAGGTGTGTAAATTCTTAAAGTATTAATACCTATAATGTGTAAAGAGACTTTTTCCCTGCTGTAATTTCAATTTATGGAGATACTATAGCATGAAAATTCAAATTGTGTTGTTAAAATGATATTACTATAATATATCTAAATAGGTAGTCTCGCCTGGATTAAAATTAATCAAATGACAATAGTACAATGTTTAACTAATTTGACAGGATATACATAATAGTTTCCCTGTACAGAAGGGTAAGTACAGAAAGTATAGACATTTTGAACCGCAAAATTATAAATGAAGACGTGAACGGTGAATCTTCTGAGCCTGCTTATCATATTCTCCATGAATTTTAGATATAAAAAGTAACCACCCCTTCCATGTATCGAAAATTTTGAGGCACATTTCAGGGGTTACTTTTTCCCACTTTTCCTTTTTTACTTTCCAAAGACCGTCTAATTTAATGGCTTTATGTTTTCAAAAAAACTGTTTCAGTGTATCGTAGCTATACAAATCTAAAGGGCTGGCATCAGAAGACTTCTCTGGTATTTCTGTACTTTGTGTAAAAGTAATTCCAAGTTTAGTCTTTAACTTCTCTGTGAAGTCTACGTGTTGCGGGTACTATGTGACGATACTGCGTAACGATGAAAAAATACTTTACTGCAACAATCGCTTTTCAACTTTACAACTTCTTCTTCAAATAAGGATTGTAAAACATAGTCCAAACATTGGTTCAAATTAATATTTACTTTTTGAGGCACTTTTATTAAGGGTAAGGGGCCGCGACCACTTATTGCGCCCACTGTCATAATCTTCTTGTCCAACTTTCCTCGTTTTTCATAGATATATGTCTCTAGCTCGTTTCTATTCATAAGTTAACAAATTCTTATCTTCCAATTCATGTCCCCAATAAAAAAAAGTGCCTCGTTCAATGTGAGGACAAATTCGGATCGATTTGGTGCAAGGTGACGCTCATGAAGCTCCCGGCAATTTATTTTTCGATTTTGATTTTTCAATTTTTCAATGAATCAAATTTTTCTTTGTCTTTTTTCCAAGAATCTTCATGCAATTTTTTTTTATTAAGCTCTCAGGCCGATTAGGTTTTCGTTCCAAAATGTTTTGGGGTAGCGGGTTGGCCACAAATGTCATTCGGTCCACTTTTTCGATAAACCCCGAATTTTGGAATTTTCGGGTATAGTTTTTAGAAGGGGTATTTAACCCCGAACTTTTCGCTTTGCGATTTTGCCCTTTGTGGACTTAATTGTCATACAATGAACTGCATCTTATGTAGTTTCCACACTTTTTGAGATGTTATTATATGAAATGACTACCCATTTAAGCTTTGGAAACAGCTTTCATTGCCGTCTCAACTTCCGGATCGGATTTTACCCGAATTTCAAACTTTATGTACCTCAAATTTTTTACAGCTATACCAGACAAGTTCCACCTACATACTGTTAAGATCATTTTTATAATAATATATTTTCTCCCAGGTAGTGAGCAATTTTAAAATGTCTATAGTTTCTGTACTTACTCTGTATATACTTATATTTGGGTATGAATTAAAATATATATTCTGACGTAGGTACTTGTATGTACTTATATTATGATGCTCAATTTCTCCGGATGTAGGTATGCACTTCAATATTTATGACGTATAATGGTTCAAGGTTCAATGAGATTTTGTGCATTTATTAATTAGTATTATCTGTAGGTTCTCTTGAACATTGACTCTTCTATGCAACAAGGCAACCCGACAACTTGATAATAGAATAGAATTAAATGCAAATTAAATTCTGAAAGACACGCGGTTTTGCTAATTAGCAAAAGGTTAATACGATCAATGATCTAGCATATAGGTACCCTTTACTTGCTACGTTTCAGCTATTCCTCATTTACTCACATTAAAATAACAAATCATTTTTCCCAGTACTCATTAGTAATTCAACTAGGAAATACTTAACACAATATGCAAGTCTCGGTTTTAATATTTTAACATTCTGTCGAGTATTACATGGTCCATAAGTTGCAGTTGCACAAGTGGGTAAGTACCTACATATTATGTGTTTCGCAATCGTAATAGGTGGTAAAGATGAGGTAAGCGATAATTATTATTCATATGTATGTGCTAAATGATAAAGACCGGATATCTAACAGCATAGATACGAAATCAGTTATCTCTTATCTACTATTCCAGCACTTGTGCAGTTATTTATGCTACACACTTCTATTTTTCAGAGAATAATTTTTTTAATGAGAGCATCAACAATTCATAAATGCTCTTGCGAAATATGAAGATAATGAAGTTTTGCGCGAAAGTAATAAATAATTATACGCTAACGAGCAAACAGTAATTTATTGCAACTTGCAAGTAAACAATTATTTGTAAAGTCTCACATGAGACTGTCAGTAAAGTCAGTGAACAGTTGTTTCTCATAATTAATTGCATTTATTAACAAGGTTATATATAAATTGCAAATGCATTAATAATCTTAAATAATGCAACAAAACGCTATTCTGTACAAGTAATTATCTAGTCTCTCACCTTTAGTGCAACATAATATAAAATGTTATTTCCCGTAAGGAGATTTAGTAAAATGAATTGTTAAAATTAAAATTAAAAAGTAGCATATATGATTAAAATTTTGCAATATTTGTGTTAATAATTCTAAGTGTTAATCACGTACACCAGTGGGGAGGGGAACATTAAATTAACAAAATGAAGATACAAGCTATTTATCAGAATTATTTAAGTAGTTCATAAGACATTGTCATTTTTTTAATCACTGAAATATACCTTTGGCTCAACACAAAGCACCAGACGAGAATAAAAGGAATTTTGTGTAAGTACACTCGAATTAAGGAATGCAATGCAGATAGCTGCAATTCACTTTCATCTTCATCGGCATGAATGCCGTGCCGCCGTGGTACGATGTTTTGTACCGATTGTACAAATATTACATACATTTACGCAGTGTAAGATAAAGAAAACAAATATCCAAGCACAAAAATGCAGATTTTCTGAAATTTTTGTTAGCATTATTTCTATAGGTCAACAATCTGCTTTATCTACCTATATAGGATATGCATAGAAATGAGTTATAAAATAGGAACGCAAAAATGACGTTTGTCTGAATGAACGAGACTTGTACTACGAAAAGTAAAAGTGGTGATTGTTAATATGTAATTGTAATTGTTGCTGATAAAGTAAAGTATTAAGCATAGAGCTCAGAGTATTTAGCCCTTGCTAAATAGAGTAATAAAATTTTAAGATTTTAATTACTGCTTTGTTAAATTGCGCTTTTCTGTTACATATTCCTATACCTACATGGTGAGAAATACTCACATAAAAATCAGAATGCAATAATACTTAAAGACTAATTTTCATGGATGAAGTAAATATTCTTGTCAGTTCAACCATTAAATTCACATTATAATATTATGTGTGCACTCAACACTATCTTTCAAGATGTTTACATTACACTCACAAATAAGAGAACAAGTTTTTGTATATGCAAACAAACAAAGGCAACTTGGTTTGCAAATTTTCGCCGTAATAAACATTGAACTACATATTACATATATAGGTAGTGCATACTGCACATTATAAATGTTCATAATATTGCAAAGTACAAAATGATCCCTACATATAATTCCTATTGTTAACTTGTATTATTGCATTCCATTCTGAATTGTAGTATTGTAAACAAGTGGAAACCAAGAAAGCAACTTATAAGTTCCATTCACTTCACTTAATGTTTGATTTTGACCTTCAAATTAATCAATAAGGCAAACGCAGCAATCATGCAGACAAATAACGCAAAATATTAATATAAACTTTTTTATTTACCCCATAACATTACGATATCACACACTCTCCATACATATGTAACTCCGATATACTTAAAGTGCTTCAACACTCTTGAATGTTGAAATTATTAATTTACGTCACCAATTACAAGGAATATTAATTCATTTCATTAAATCGACGCAATGTTTTAAAATACTTATCTAGTTACAGTTACAGTACAAAGAGATTACTATTTGTTTAGGTATATGTCAATATTAAATTATTGTGAAAGATTATTATTTGAAAAGTTGGAGTTTATATTTTTGGCTATGTAGCAACATTTGTATAGGTATTTTCACACACTCACACATACTAACAGTCTTGTTTCGGAAGAATGGGTTGTTATTACATTATGATTTAGCAATGATGTAACACACCACATTTCTAGCGACAAAATTCATGATGATATATAGAAATAAATCGAAAATCTATACTTGAATGGTTCAATAAATCGAATCATAATATTAAACGTTACATTGCAGTGAATAACATACCCTACGTAAAATACTCCAAATACTTTAGGTAACAAAATTATTTCGCCAAACACATTTTCATCTTATCCAAAATAAAGTCAACAAAGGGAAAATTGCATTTTTTAGGACCATTTTGAATGGATTAGGAGATTTTCCAGTCATCCAGGCGTATTGTATGTAAAAAGTAGAGAGGAAAAGAGCAGCCGTAGATAAAACAATGGAACCCGATAGCAAAATCATTAATCCAATGATTCCATCCATGGTGGTGTAGGTTTCAGCTATCTCCATATCCATGACTCTATAAAAACAACACAAAATTTATTTATCACCATCATGAAACACGTTAGGGAAAACAACAAACATCATTCACAAACAAGAGCAGTGCTGAAAACTGAAGGACAAGTTGAGCAACTATTCATTCTTGTGATCTTCAATTTAGTTAAAAGCAAACTAAATTGGCAAATACAACAGATTATTAAAGTGTTATACCCAGCAAACTTAAATTCACCAACACACACAAAAACAAGACAAACATGTACACACGTAAGTAGGTAGTTTACTTTATGTAAGCAACAATTTTATTAACAATTTATATACAGAGTATTTACAATTTCTTACCCAATTTGATAATTTAGTAGCACTAAGGTAAGCAATTCTTTCCGTTTTGTCTTGGAAGTTGAAATTTCTTCCAACAAAATTCCTGACTGTTATTGTCTTGTAAAATTTCTGTTGAGCTGCAAGTACAAAAATAGATTTGTTTTTAGTTTACAGTTTATAATTTTATTTATCCTCTCACACAGTAAAGTAAAATGTTTACTTATAACTTCATTGTTAAAGTAAAGGGACTGCTATGGGACAAGTCGCTTACATACCTGGAGGACAGAAACAGAGACAGTGGTAAACTGCAAGAAAAATGTATACTGGTTTGCTGTATATATTGTATGGCTAGGATATGCAATTCCAACTAAAGGTACCAGCAAGCATGTACAACAGCAGGATGTACAAATAATGTTGCTTGGTACCTAGTACCTATGTTCTGTGGGATGAAAAACTTGTAGCTTGGGATTATTAGATGAATCCTACCACTTGCACTTACAAACGCTATACGAAAATATACGACGTCTGTCTGGCCTGGTTCATCTTAATAAGAACACTAAAGTGATATGCCTCTATCTATCTGGTCCCTCTCCACACAGTGTCGTGCTTTAGTCTATACTGTATAGGTACTCGGTACTCTCCTCATGTATGCAATTGCAACAGATTGTTACAGGGTAGTAATTCCGACTGTCAGCCACCAAAAAAGAGGAAAGGGTTGGCAGGTTGTCTATGTCCTATCCTGTTCTGCATAAAATAATATACTCACAGCTGTGCTCATAACGTTCAACCCTGAATTCACTTGCACCTATATACATCTCTAAGCTCTTAGTTATCTATACATACCTACATTATGCACCTTGTTTATTAACTTACGTTGTTGACTTCTATAAAACATTCTACATACCTAGATCCAAACAAAAATGTGATACTGTATATAGGATATTATCACACAAAAGGCAAATAGTAATTTTCCCTAGAATGTTCTATGGAATATCTATATTATATGTATTTCTGTTTTCTATTGGTAAGTACACGTCAATTTCTTAGCAGGCAAAAAGGAAAGTGGTTGCTAAGAATTGTAAGAATGACTAAAATGACGTAATAGCAAGTGTTTACTATTTACTCTTATTCCCAGTTGCGTTTTACCCACTAATTACAATGCAACGAAGGAGATAAACAGAAAAACACAGGTAAAAAGTAAATGGAAAGAGAAACAAAGATGTATACTTACATACTTATACACTTTGAAAATATTTTTCGGTTTGTACAGAGCTGATGTCTTCGGCTAGTTGGCTAGTATCGTATCAAGATATTGAAATGCACTGAATGCACTAAGACAGAGCGTGGCAAAGTGGATTGGAGGAGCAGTGTCGCATGACAGTGGTGTTTCTCAGCCTTTGTCCAAAAGTCGTCTAGCAAGTGTTTGGGAATTTATCTACCTGTTGAGCATGTGAAGTTGAACCTCAATGGTACTTGCCGTACACATTGTGGGTTTCCATTTACGTACGTTGTGTAGGATACGTTTGGATGGGGAAATCTCGATTTTGTGCAGATCTCCTCGTTGTCTCTAGAATGGATAGAGTAATACGCATACCAGACCACTACCAATAGATGTAAGTGTAAAGGATCATTTCGTAAGAAATCGTAATATGCAAACAAATAAAAATGTATTAGCAAGGCTAAGCTAACCAACGCATGCTTTGGTGTATATACCTTTATAGTTTTGCATACACATGCACATTAATGCCTTTATTGCAGCAACACATACTTCAACTTCACTAAATCAAGAAGTTAAAAGATTTGTGTGAGGATTAGAATATTAAGGACGTAGAATGGGAAAGTGAGGTACAACGTGTGTGTACAAGCAAGCACCTACTAATATGATGTGTGTGTAATTGCACACTTGGTATGCATTCATATTTGTATATGTAAGCAAGGCTTAATTAGGTTTCTGCGTACAAAGATGCTTTTTGTATTTCGTCATGACGTCATTCCAATACACCTTTCTTAGAGGCAATGTGACAATGTGAGAGCTTTTCTGTAACATGTAGAATGCTATTGAATCATACATTTTAAAGAAACTGATTAACAAAAGCTAAATTAGCAGTTTGATGCTTTTAAGCGTATTTCTAGTTTGAGAGTCTATGCCACATACAAGTATCCTAGATTTACTTACAAATCAGTGTTTTCGTTAAAAAGGTCTTTATACCGATATGTTGTAGCGTTGTAGGCACTTAGGTATGTACTAAGCAAAAAATTGTAGTAAAAAGCAAACACTTGTTTAAGGTAATCAAAGGAAAGTGCTAACAATAAGTAAGTACCATACTATGTCATAATACTTGCATTGCATCTTTTGTTGGAATGCCCAAATAAATGGATGATGCCAAGTACCTGTGAAATACAAAAACTCCATTGGTAATACCAACTTCATTTCATCCAGTGCATGATTAAACTTTTTTTGAAACCACAATTTGGCAGAAGCTGCTACCCCATCCCTTAGGCAGAATACAATTTAATAAATAGTACTATACTACCAGTATGTTTCATCATCACAAAATCCATACACGTGTATAGAGTTTGTGATGGCTTCATGTTCTTATTCTTATATTCTCATTAAGACAAAGTTTCATTATTTTTCGCTAATGTTAGTAATTAAGTAATTACTGTTTGTACAGTATAGGGACAGGAAGAATAAACCAAACCAAAAAAGAAGTTATGTATTGTGTGATACAAAACTTGATTTTGTACTGCCACTCTGTAATCTATCGATGATTAGAAAATTTATTTCTTGACTTCAATTGTGCGTTGGAGTGCAGATTTTCAAAGCTAAAATGCAGATAAAATGAAAATTGTTAATCGTAAATATTGAATGACTCATTTTGATAATCTAAACCAGATACATTATGCGTGCATAATGGAATGAGTAATGAGTATTGTGCACACATTGAACTCAATAAAATAATAGTAAGTACATATTTATATATACAATCCAATGTTTGAATGGAAGGTGATTCATTTCATTATATTACTTCAGTACCTATAGGTACTTATAATCTACGTCACAGTTGGAAAGACCAATTTACATTCTCTTGTATAGATGAGTTCATACTTCATACTATTAACTTTAAACAGTCCTATTATGACAACACACTACAGCTACATTCACCATTTCATGATAGAAAAGGGACGTGAAGCAAGGAACGATTTTCATCTTGGTATCTTTTGTTTCAAATAATATATCATTTTTCACATACCTATACCTAACATAAAATTGTGATTTTTATCTGTAGTAACATTTCTAGATAGCTTAAAAAATATTTTAGACTTGGGATATTAATTGTCTATTGCGGGCACACTTGTAATTTAACATGTTGAAATATATTTTTTTGTCAAATATATAAAGATGTCAGCTATAAATATAATAGTGAACACGTCCGGATGTACGTCCGAGACTTGATGTATTTGCTTATAGCTACATATACATACTTAATATGTAAATGCAATACAATAGTACACCAATTAAGTCTTTTTATAACGAAAGTGCCTACAGCTAATAATTTCATTCTTATATTGAACAAAAATAAATGAAGGAAGGATCGTAAATGAAAAGAATCTGAATCTCTTCCTTTTCTTTTCTTCCTGACTCAAATTAATTTGCATATCCTGAGTCTGTTGCAAAAAAGACGAGGACGAGTTTTATTATATTCTTAGGTAATGTAATGTCTAGTCTATACTATTTGTATATTTTGCATGTAGTAATAATATTATAATGTTAAATTATAGTAATTAAATCATATTGGACCAGTCTCGATTATAAGAATCCCATTCATTCGTAGGGCTCTGGTATAGGTAGTAGTAACAAGGAGCTTACCGTATCCGACTGATCTAATGCATTAGGATGTTAATATTATTACATAGGTAATGATTGTTCTATGGTAATAAATAGCTTGCTGAGTAAAACTATATGCGAAAAAACAATTGCATTGACTGGATGATATAAGTGGAATATATATATACTTTGGAACAACTTTTTAGTATAGGTAGGTAGTAGGTATAGTAATATAGTAGGTACCTTTCAGAATGCGTGTGTATTTCTACAAGCACAACATGGCACTGTCCTGTCACATTTTACCTTGATTTCTTAACAACGCGTGTTCCTTTTCTGCATCGTTAATGCAAAGAAATCGAATACTCAAATACGGAAATAATATGATGCTCAAACAAACATTGTCACATTTTTAAATGTAATTAGAAAAGTCTCATCACTTACATCTATGTATCTACATTTGGTTGATTGATTTATTGTGTGCTTCATCTAATTATTCTCATCGTGTGTTTGTAATTTACATGTATTCTGCAATAATATACCAACAATTAGATAATTAGTTAAAAATTAGAACTAAGTAAGCCGGGCTAAAAATTTAATAGTTTAATTAAAGCTAAAAACTTATTACTACTAATGTTAATGTTAGGTAACTGTAATGCTGGATTGTGTTTACTGTATCAGGTATCACTGAAGCATCATTTCAAATTATTCTTTAAGGGCAGTTTTTGTCTTTGTTCATCAGTGACCATGATGATGATTATTAAATAACATGAAGAACAGAACTTAACAAAGGACAATAATTAGCTAGAAAAAATTGCCATAATGTATGTTGGGATTTCGTTATAAATCTAATTACATATCGTAATGAATGTAATCAATTTTATCATGTTCTGCGCGATATGTATATACTAGGCATACCGAATCCGAACCAAACTTATATTTTTATAACCATGCCGAACCCGAGCGAATATTCGTTATTTCCATAGCCTTAATAAACCTAAACTACAAAAGACACTTCTCAGTAGCACCACTGAAATATTATGACATGATGACAAGATGACATGTGAAACTGAAAATTTTCGGGGGATAACTATATAACAGTTAGCGTCAACAAGGTCAACATGTTCAATGTTCCCATAAGGTAAGGAAATAAAGCATGAGAACGAAATGCGGTTCGTAGTAATTTAGAAGAAAAGCAGGATTTGTGTATACTCAATTACCTCACACGCACACGTGTACTAAGGTGACATTAAATTCTCACGGCATTACTTCAGTCAGTGTAAGTGTGATTATTAGTATTTTCTAATATAATAACAACTGTGTTAACTTGGGTAGTCTGTAGTGTAGTTACAACTGAACATAATACTTAGCTAACTAAGTGTTATTATATATCTCATTCCAACCCCTTCGTGTGTTAAAGTGTGGTAATAAATCTGTTAACTATATAATATAGTCTGAAATACATACTATATAGTAGTCTTACAGTGTTAGTAGCATGAAAGGTTCAACATAATACATGTGAAAAACTGGACGATGTTACTACTGTTACCACACCATACACACATCCTGGACAAACCAGTAGCTCAGCAGTGCTACACGTGCTTGTAATGAAGATTAACGAACTATTTTGTAATAAAATTATGAAATGAGGAAAAAATCGTCATCTTGCCTTTAAAGCTTATTCTACAGAGAGTAAATCGGTATTATCCCTATGTATTATTTGGCCTCATAATAAATTGTAGTACATACTCACCATAATCACAGAAGCATTTTCCATTAATTTTGCGAGGTTTTAAATAATACTCGTTTAAACCAACAATAATAAATGCTCTTTTATTGAACACGCAGATGGCAGAACACTTAAACTCATGGTAGAGAGTGAGCTTTTGGATACTTAAATATATATAGAAAAGAGCGCAAGGACAAAAATGTGTCTTAAAAAATTACCCCACACAATGACAACCTTTTCATCAATATTGGAAGTCCTGCACAGTAGCGTCCTAGGTCATTTAATGTAGGTACTACACACACATGTACATACTACAAAATGTTATGCATCTATTATCTATAGGTATTTGCAATCAAAATGCTATTGCTTACTCAGATTTCCCCATCTTTATTATGTAGCTTGGTGTTGTGTTGTGGTACGCTCATGGAAATTTTACATAGGTCATGTCATATAGAGCAGTAGGTTAACTATTTTATAATAACGATATTCCTCTACATATACAATCTTTTTGGTATATTGGTCTTTTTTTGCAAACGGTAAAGTATAAAAACACCATTTTAGACCAAAACCACATTTTTTGTTCTTCTATTCAATCTACGAATATGTCGGAAAGGAAGCTTTTAATTTCACAACTAAACGGTAGAATTCATTTAAGAAAAAAAACATAGTAAAACGGGTATAAGCAAGTAGCGTCAGTTGTTGGAATTTGGGGGTGTCTGGACAAGACAGTCCAGATACAGATACACTTTTTGGGGTGTCTTGAGACACTTTTTGGGCCATTTTTTGTGACATTTTGGACGAATTTTGGTAACTTGTGGCATTTTGGTTCATTTTGGTTCATTTTGGGTCATTTGGGGGACTTTGGGGTGTAGTGCAATTTAATATAACAATTCATATAAGAGAGTGTAAAAAGCCTTTCTAGTGACATTCCTAGTGAATGAGCTAGAATACACAAAATACTAATAAAATGTATTACATAATTGCTGGATTTAATTTTATTTAAAAAGCTCAAAGTAAAATAATGTGCATGAGGAATATCTACCTACGTAGTACCTGACATGCATATAATGTTCAATGAATCATCTGTCATCTCCAGACATCGGACTTGCATGTTCGGAAAAAATGAAAACATGTACAAGTACATGTTCGAAAAAATGAGAAAACATGTTC
>JAQFYB010004371.1:0-16469 GCA_034694085.1 Pogonognathellus longicornis
TTCCCAGCCCGAAGCCCGTAATTTACGGGTTCGGACCGGGCCGGCCCGGTCCGATCCGGTCCGTTTCCATCTCTACTTGACACTATTGCTCTGTGAAATTCCCTCGGCATTTAATTTAATTCTTGCCCCTCTCAAATAACTTCCACAGCCGTTCCCTAGCGCTGTCATAAAATCCAAACAAATATTTTGCAGTACTAGTATTCACCTAATACGCTTTACAGTAACCTTTCTTAATTTTATTTACAAACGCAATCTTAAATTACATACATAACCAACTATATTGGATATATTCATGCATATGTATGCCTGCACTACGGTGTTGGAATTTCTGTTTTTGGTGCCCCACGGGGAAACCGTCCCGGGTGCCCCGCGGGGCACCAAATTTGCCTCTAAATGCGGGGTTCTCACCCCAAAAATCGAAAAAAGGGTCATGTTGCGGGGGTTTAGCGGGGTTTTGAGTAAAAAAAGCCGTGGTGCCCTCCGCGGTTTAGACCCCCGGACCCCCGCAATTTCTAACCCCGCTGCACTACATACATATGTGCAAATAAATCTTCATATATGTGCATATATATTCATATATGAGACTTCACACAGACTCAACTGAAATTTGGAAGTCATATTTATGAATTATGCATTAAACGATAACCTGAATCCTACGATGCATGAAAACTCGAGATGGGAACGAGACAGAATAAGAACACAAACCATTGCGAGGTTAGAGTTAAAATCAATAATAGTGGTGTCGTTCCCATCCCCTTTTGCTGGATTTTGGTGCAATTTTTTATGATTGCAAATTTGACCTATTGGTCCCACTCATCGCGTTTTCTTTATGTACCTATTCGATAGATAATACGTTTATGTACCTACTACAGTTTTTATGGCCTGTGAGCGATGGGACCCGATAGGTAATTTTTGAAAATGGTGAATCCTGAATTAAGCCAACTTCCTCGTTTGGGGAGTGATCAAAATTCTGAGATAGCCATAATTTTCCCGGTGTTTTAAATCTTTTTAGAGACTTAGAAAATCATTTTCCGTGTTTAAAAATATGAGAGCCTAATCAAGACGGCATGCCCAGCATGCCTTACGAGTGGAAAGGGTAATAGTAAAACTTGAAGTAGAGGTAATCAGTTTTTCGGTGAAAAAGATTTTAACTTTCTACTTCCCACAAATCATAAGTCCTGATGTTTCCCAAACTTCTACACAACCTAAATACACTTAGCATGATGATTTTTCTAAGAAAGACTTGCATTTTTTTTAGTTGCATGAAGATAAAAGTTAACAAATACTGCTGCTTATTTGGTGTGCCCTGTAACACAGTACCCGAGTCGTGTCTAATATAGGCCAGAATTAACTGGGAAACATTATACGTGGCATTACATCATACATGTCTATAAGTTGGAACTGGACGATTACTTTAGATTCCCTCCAGTAGAGTTCGTAAAAGTTGAAGGTTGGAGATTTTCTTGGCAATTCCAGTCCAGGGCGACAGAACAAGATCAAACTAGACATAATGCAAGATAGCAGCCTAATAATGACTTACCAGTTCTACCACACGTGCACTATCACTCTGTCTCCCTTCAAGCTACCTACGTTTAGTAAACTTGCAATAACTGGCTGTACTCAAACCAGTATAACAGTAAAGAATAGTCAGGTAATAGAACAATTATATTTATTCTGACACTTGAACGCATTTTCAAAGCAAAAGCTGTAAAGCGGGTGAATTAGAACATTCATCGAAAAGAGGCCTAGGATTTACAAGGGTTTGTGTTGGTAGGTAAGAAACGGAACAGGGAGGTACTCTGTTGGTTGTAGCGTGAAGTCAACTCTGAACTTAACAGGCTGTGGGTAATGAGAAATTACTAAACTGTAAAAACAAATCGATCTATTTTCCCTTGTTAGGTAGGAATAATTACCTTTATAACTACTAAAATAGAGACTTAGGCAATTTGATGAAAAAAATTCATTTAGTCAAATGAAAAATACTTACCTTTTATCAAAGGTAGATATTTCCCTTCTGAAGGTATGTGAACCCTTCGACAGGGAAAAAAAGTAAAAATGTACCCATACTAAGATCTGCCTCCCATAGTCCCGTAGCACTCTATTCAATTGAATGATTCAGCCTCATGCTCATACATACACTCTGCTATAGCTCCCACATTCAATGTGTTTGAGAAATAAAGCTCATATAATGACGACCACACACACTCGAGTAGACTCAGATGGAGTAACAGTCTATTTTACATTTTGAAGAGGAATTGCTCCATCATTTGAGGATGGAATTTATTTCTCCCCTTCTATAATGGCATTAATCGATATAATTAATTGTACAGAGTAAATAATGAATTACATTGCTTAAAATGTAATGTTTACATCCAAAAGGGTACCATATTACACTCTTCGTGGAAATTACCTCTTCCCTTATGCTCCTTTTTCCATACGTTTTTACAGTGTACAGACTCAGCAAGTAATAAACGTAACGCTGGGTGAAGTTTCTGCCCCTGTATTAAGATGATAACCGATGCTTTACTGGTCGGTTAAAGACTTTACCTGTTTACTGAATAACTCACATAACGCTATTACTGGCAGGACTGAGAGCACAGGCTCCAAGTATTGTGTAAGTGTAAGTATTAGTAGATAGAATGATCCATACAAAAATGTAACATCCCATCAATAATTATCATTAATCCTATTTTCTTATCCCATACTTTCTAAATTTTCACTCGAAAAAGTATTTGGTGTACAAAATAGCGATATAGAGTGTAGTAATTTGTCGTTTCCTTTTGCAATTTTTGTCTTACTTAGTAGCTATCATTTTGATACTCCTTTCCTTCCTTAATAATATTCTGTAATAATTGCTCAAGCTACGAAATAAAGCAGTGTTTTAGCGCGCCAAGAATTGAGACCCGATCCCCATGGACCGCAGACATGTCCTAGAAAATCGAGGGTTGTGTTTTGTGTGCGGGGTCATGCTCGCCAGGCGATTTTACACTTCCTCTGCATATACAGGTGTGACACAATACAATATCCCTGTTCTGTATGTGATAATTTGCAATCATTCTATACAAGGTCTACTATAAAGACGACAACATAACCACAGAGGAAACAACGTGATGCATACACTCGTCTTTCTATTGCTTTCTTTGATAATATCCTAATAATAGCAGAAGAGTAATTTGAGCGTATGAGATATAATATACGACGTCCCCAAGATAAATGTACAAGGGCAACGACTGGATTTCTTTCTGGATGGTGCAATACACTTGATTGCACTTGCTATTTTTCTAAAAGAAGAGAATGTCTGTATCTGTTTTCCTGAGCTAAGTAGCCATTCGTATCCTTCATGATCAGATTACTCACCGATTCTGATAACAGTATCTATAACCAGCTTAGTAACTTCAATTCTACGCAAAAGATCACAAATGGGCAATGAGACAGATATATATATATATACGGATTAGTTGAACCAATTCAACCAAGTTACCATGGAATAATAGTTGATTCTAACGGGGTTTCACTCCCGAAAGCAGCAGAATTGATTTAAGCAAAACTGTTTCTATTTACAATAAAACATTTTAAGGATTATTCAATCATTTTTCTAGGGGCTGTCATTCATTATTAAAATTTGTCCTAGGCACATCAATTTAGCTTTGTTAAGCCCCAGATCGTTGTGGCTATATGTTAATATAACCTGCTATATCTATACTGTTTCTAGTTTTAAAAAACTGTTTTTTTCACTGTTGACTGTCTCGTAATAAATGTGAATTGAATTGAAACTACACAGCACACTGCGATCGTGTGTGCCATCATTTTTTCAATAAATCGGTGTATATTTGCCCGTGAATTAAAAATCACAAATATTTATGCATGTAGGATCTAATTTGGGTTGAAATTAGGAAACGAAAAATTATTTTTAAAAACTGCGTAGCAGTTACGCTGCTGCGTATTAAGTATTGAAGGAGATGTACCTATTTAGACCTATTACGCAAAATTGCAAAGACATCTACAACTATTGCAATGTTTATATGGTAGTGAATTAAGTTTATGAATACATTTTGTGTATCACGAAGAGTAAGTAGGTACACGTGTATGAGTTTTGAAGGGGACTCTGATAAATGTGAAAAGGTGCTCAGGTACGACGACGAATTTGGTCTTTGGAAAAATATTTTAGCATTTTTGTCAAGGCTGATTATAGATAGGTGGAGAGCGGATAGAGCTTTAGGTCCTTTTATTCCTCTTAAATAATTCAGTTTTCAGATAAAGAGATCATAAAAAAGCGGCACTTGTGCTTGGTATATTTATCAGAAAGTGCTGCTATAATGGAGGATGGCAGTGATGCGATGGGAGTCAAGAGTCAACAAAAGTGCCGATTATGTAACACAATGTCCTTGACAGCCGCATATCACAAAACCTTTGCACAAGTGCTATTTTCTTTGAAACTTTCTCCTTCTCTGCCTTTTACTTTCTCCGCTTTGTATTTCTATACACTACATTGTACCTATACATGTAATAGAATATAATGTAGACATAAACATATTATATTACACTGCAGCAATATATGCATTATATACGAATGCATTACACCCATGCTTAAGTCCATTACACTACCTATGCTAGCTAATACACATACATACTTTTGTAAATATTGTGCTGATCCTCTTGTATCATTTATTGCTCGTTTAGCGACACAGTTGGATTTCAATTTTACACTACCTAATTACTTCGCAGTTGAAGTGTAAAATATTATGACATGCTTATCAGACAAATACGCTACTTATACTTCTACACATCAAATGGTGTCTACATAATGTATACTAGCATAGTAATATGCTGAAATGATGCACACAAAACCAAAGACCTCTAGTAAATATAAAATATGTTCTTGATTATGAAGGATTTGTTAATATTAATTATAGCATGCACGTTGAGAATCTTTCATTACCCTTAGAATTAGGAATTAGTTGTAACGCATTGCTAGATAAACCTTGAATTAGACAAAGAAACAATTTAGAAGGACTAATTTAGGTGGAGCATAGTTGGTTTATATATAACCTAACATTATCTGGAACTGGATACATCTGGTTGGTTGGCTGTTGATGATATCATTTTTATCATGTTGCTGTGTAGTTAGGAAAAGATTGTGTCTGGAAACAATTTCATTTGAGTGTGCTATTATGTATAGTTACTCATCATTAAATTCCCCGTTACATTTGAGCGATTCATGTAAAGTAAAGATGAAATGGCAACAAGAGATACATGGCACAGGATAGCTGATTGTGAGCCGAGTGAGCTTTGCTTGAATTAGTCGTAGTAGTAGTAATAGTAGTAGTAATGATGGTAGTCTGCTGTACTAGTACTAGTGGGACCCTAATGTCATATTTATGATCTACTTACTGGTTATGGTAACTTGCTATTGTAGATGGTACGCACAGACCACTCACAAGTCAAAGTGCACATCAACCAAAAGGAAGCGGTGCATGGTGCATTGTTACACAAACTTTCCTTCGTACATAGCCACCGGTCTTCTCTCTATAACCAACACCACCATACCAACACCCTACCACCACACAGACAACAGGTCAAGGTCAAACTCACCCGCTTAACACCATCATATAAGTACACACCGGAAATTACTGCGCAGCGACATTGTACACACAAATCCGCCACCACCACCGAATCCGCCATCTCGTGCCGTCTCATTTGACATGCATTTTCATATTCTTCTTTTGTGTACAACGTTCCAACACGATTGCTAATTAAACATAGACAAGTAAATCATTAGTTCTAAACTGCGATTGTTTTTGTTGTCTTGGAAAACACAACTCATTATAATCTTTCTATTGCATGGCAAACTGTATGTATAATCATGTGCTCTTGCTCTTCATAAGTTTCTAATTTATGTTTTGTGCAAAAAATAAATGTGCTCGGCTATTCATGTCAATTGATGTTTGATGTTTTATTGGATGGGAATTTATAGTGTGTATGTTAGTGTAATATTATTATTATGAGTCATAATGCTGTATTTTGTAATGTATGTTTAATGTTGTAGAGTTAAATTGCATGATGTATTCATTTCTATGTATGTAAAAACAGTGTAATATTATTTTCTATTGGTTTTGAGTCGCCGCTCTCTTAGTTTCTGCTGATGTGCATATACCTATTTGGAATTGTATATGATAGCTTTGATACTTATTGAATGTTGAAAGCAATATTATTGCATTTAAGAATTTTCTGTTGCTGTAAATTATTCTGTTAAAAACTTGCTGATATTTATCTCTTGACAATGTGGAATTTGGAATTTGTTGTTTATCTAACTCCTCTCATCGGCTTTCTCAGTCTGTTTTCTAAAAATGGAATAAAACAAACTGGTTTTCACAGAATGGCTCCTAGAAACTTTTACGATGCTTTAAAAAGGGTACGACGGGTCGTGCCACCCATTCAAGATCGGCGCTATGTCGAACCAACCACCACCAAACCAACCACCCTTTGTACGTTCACTCTCGTTTTTTATCTTTCTCTTTGTTACAAATAACATAATAAGGTATAACGTGGGAAATTAATGATATTTTGAGAATTTTTGTGTTGCAATTATGTGAGGTAATTTTCAATCTCTGCTAGAAATTTAATGCTAAATCAGTCAGAATAATTATTGGGAAAGTGGTATCGATTTATTTACTAATTATGTTTATTGTGATGTGATGGTATAGCGCCTCCGCCGGATGCTGAAGTTGCACAGCCTACACCAACAAAGAGTACTACGGAGGCAATCATAGACAAAACAGACGCACTTGCCAAGAAATTCGGTGGGAAAATGGGAGTTCCAGCTTGGGGAATGTATGCTTTTGCACTGGGTAAGAAATTTTTAGTAGAAGTAAAGATTACAACATAAAACTATTAGAAGACAAAGTTGTATTTCATTGCACAAACGTCAGAAATTATATGAATTAGTCGCTCTACGACATTACATTCCTTTGAATTGAAAACTTTTGTTGTGCAAACTTAAATCCGGCAATCCTCAATTTTATGCGAAAGTATTTAAAGATTTTGTGCTACTTTTAAGACAAAACATTGTTGGTTTAATTCTCCATATTTGATTTGTAGCAAGGTAAACTTGGAATCGTAAAAATATTGATCATGAAAATGAAGGCGTAAAATGTTAAGTTAAGTTATGAATTTTCATAGGGTTTGTAGTGGAGGTAGAGATTATATAAGCTGTAACCCGAAATGAAAGGAAGGGAATGGTAAAAGTAGGTGTAGCTGGGCTCTCTTGTGAAAATGTTAGCATTTATTAGCACAAATTACGAGAGACGGAAAGTAGACAAATGACAAGCGGCTTGGCTACATTTTCGTGAGAATGGATATAACATTTGCATTAGGGGAATTGGAAACTTTTACTTTTAAACAAGAGCGAAGATAGGAAGATGATAGTTTCAGAGATTGGAATACTGTAATCTACTGTGATCGTCAATTATGGGCATATGTCTGCTAAACCAACGATAATACTTTTGTCCTCGCTCAAGTCATTCTTCATCTCTGCATGCAATGCTTCATAATTGCATTTTCAGGATCCATGACATGCTAATTTAATGTCAGTCACTTCTATACATGCACCACTGACTTCTCTGATTTCTGTCGTCTGTGGCTCAGGCCATTACCTTTTACGCTTCGTATCTTCTTTCGCTCGGCCTCTCATCTCCCTTAGTTTCACTGTAATTGGCTCGTGCAATATGTAGTGCTCGTAACGTAACGCTTAATATTAATATTCATTTTATGCACACATGCTCTTTTATTCCCTAGTAAGAAAATTCTGACACAGCCAAATCTGCCAACAGATGCAGTCTAAAACCCCTCAAAATTAAATTAAGAATAATATACATACTGCTCACAAACATTTTATTGATGACACTCTCTGTCACTTTCACCAAAAATTTATTTACTGTACTTCCCTTCATCTAATCACAGTGAAATACATATTGAACGGATTTGTTGGCTTGTGATTGTAAATACTTCTGAAGTTAGGTAAAAATATTAAAAAATAGAAATAGAAATTTTCTGTTCAAATATTGATATCATATAGATACAGATACCCATACAAATAATATGAACAGCTTTTAAAAAATGAATAAGATATTGGAGAAATAATTAAAATGTGTGTGGTGTGGACGTGGAGAAAGCATTAGGCAGCACCTTTAAATATTGCATCAGGGTTTTGTACGCCTTACTTTTCATGGGTTGATATGATCCGTATAGTTGAAGTGCTTGGTGAACACACACATCACTTTTAGTTTTTGTGCTTCTCTTGAGTGTTCTATTTGATGGAAATGAAATCAACACAAAAAATCTTGCAATGTTTCAAAAGACATGAAAGTAATGAAAACATAATCCGCTTAGCGAAGTTGGCCATCCAGACCTGGGATTTGTTACAAAGAAAGTATTTGCCAAAAATAACCTCTTTTTTATTGCAAAAAATGATGAGTCGCTTGACTTGGTTCGGCTTTACAGTCGTTTGCACAGTGACAGTTAATACACAGTGACAATGATTCAAGTCCATATCAAACTCAATTGCACTTTCCATTTCTGACCTTCTACCTTTCAGCTCTCCAATCTCTTTCCATCATAATTCCCTCAAGAGGATAACGGTTTGCTAGGAAATAATATAATCGACTGAATTGCAGCTCTAAAATGCCGTCACACAATGTACAGAGTTAAGGACCCTCGAGCTCTCCACCATACAATATTCATACCTACCTATGTAAAATAGATAGGGGCTTGAGTGGATGATGATCCGCTCAAAAAACGACGACCCGTAAATTACATTGCCCCCGCTTTCCATTAAATTACGAAAAATCTCAATTAATTACTGCAACCCACAATTTCTCCTTTTGCTCGGAATTGTATAATATCTTAGTTTGTATATTATAGTTACATTGTGCGCAATTACAATATACCAACCATGAAGCTAACATAGAAACCTTGAAATTCTAAAACTGTAATATTGTAGTAATGAATTGTATTTGATAATTGACGGAAATATTAGTATTGGTGACATGGTTGATGAATGTTTGCACAATCGTTGTCTTTAGTTTAGCTTGAAATAAAGCGACAAGATTTAGATGCAGTGTAGTTGAATCTGAACAATTAAATTTGACTTTCGGTATAAAGCGTACAAAATGTTCAGATCTGGGTACATGGAGCAACAACACATGCAGGCTGTTAATGGAATTAAAATGACGTCTCATGGTCAAATAGAGTATTTATTGAATCTGGGACTGTTGGTGAATTTCTGGAGATGACACGAGTTGGGGAGTGTTTGCACTCAGCACACATTGCATCACAACAGCAGCAGAAGCATCAGTTACACCAAAGCGAGGTTTCTCGTAATTGCTACAATGGAATGAAAATGAAGTCGCTTCTTTATATTTCATTAATCATTGCCTCGTTTCATTCAAACACTCCAATGACTCAAACAATGCACTCAATTCCATCAACCTCCAAAGCACATAATTATACTTGAACTTCTTGTCAGATCTCACAAGTATTCTTTACATTTCCAACCAACTCTACATGTCACATCCAACGCTCATCTCTGCAATTCTATGCCCAGTTGACGTTTGCCCTTAATAGCAAATAATAGCAAACCTTCAAAATTACGGCTATTCGAATCTTGAATTGAAAGCATTTCAACTTAAGTCACAAGTTAAAAAAGACCTTAAAAAATGTTCTAAGCAATGCAAGGAGGTGGAAAAACATTAATTTCGTCGATTTGGTTAAAGGGAGCGCTAGTGCCTATGTGTAGTTTATCATGCAATAGTGAAAAAATCGCGCAGGAATTTGTCAAAATGTCAAAGTGGCTCTATTTAGGTCATGATATTTCCAGATTTGTATAGTCGTATATATAAGCTTCCCATACTTTTATAGTAGGTATGGGTATTAAAGTCATTCATAATTTTTATAGGTAGGCATAAAAGAGATTTGCATATACATTTTGCAAAACGTGCTAGCAATATTCATATTCATAATATTATATCGATACTAATAATGTCACCAAATTCCTAATCAGATTATTACTTTATTCGTGGATTCTGTTCTTAGAAGTTCTTGTCCTGACTTTCTCCTTACTTACATACAAAAGGGAAAGCACCAAAGCTATTACTTTTCGAAACCGATGTAGATATAACAAAATGCATATGACAATGCATTGAATGTTGGCAAGTACTAGTCATAAATAATCAAGACGCTACTATGATAGAGATTTTCAATCATGGAATACTATGATGTTTTAAATACCTTAAAGTTAAAATAAAGGCCCAAATGGTTTACTTCACGCGCCGACAATTGTATGAAATACTTAACAGTAACATGATACAGAGTTTTCACACAATAATTCTTGTACATTTTTTAAAATGAATAATTTCTAAATTAAAATAATGTTAGCTGCTTAATTTAATGTGCGTGATACAGGGGAATATGAATTTCTTCTTTTTGTGAGTGCAATGCAATCAAAACTGAAAGAATAGCTATGGAAGTCTAAGTGAGTGAAACTATAAGACGGAAGTGTATTTAATATATCATACATATTGAAACTAGTCATGCAGATTGACTTCCAATGCAACTGAAAATAAGTAGACTTAGACAAGTGGCCTGTGAGGGAAATGTATCGTCCTGATTCAATTTTTTCATTTTGTTCTGTTCTGTCAGTTGGAAGAGATTTTTGACAAAATCAGAGAAACCTTTCAGGATGAATTTATTAACATTGCGTTTGTTGGAAAGTAGACAGATTACTACTACGACGTATAATATGGGCCATGCAGATAGTGTATTCCAGGATTTTTTGGATTCGCTTCATTTATTCATGTAGTGCTGTAATGAAATTATTTCAGGTGTAGCAGTTTTGGTGGTAGTACTTTGCTTGTGCTGCATACGACGATGTCTTCGGAAAAGAAGAACAAAGGAAGGGAAGAAGGGTATGAAGGGAGCGGTGGATCTGAAATCAGTGCAGTTGTTGGGAAATGCGTACAAGGAAAAGGCAAGTTGCGTTGTGAATTTGTCAAATCAAGTTCATCATGTTGCATCGCTATTCAATTTATGTCTTTTTATTTATTTTCTTTCCTTCTCCGTCCAAATCAGTCAAATTGTTCAACCTTATTTGCTTTCTTTCCCAAACTTCCTCACATCTTTCCGCTCCGTCTCTCCCTTAAACAAAACGACCTTTCAAACAACATCCACAATGTCGTTTCGTTTAACTCACACTCACGAAAATCCCTTCTACTTCCAGGTGCAACCCGACATGGAAGAGTTGACAGAAAACGTGGAAGAACCACCGGAGGAAGGCATCCCTGAGGGAAAAGATTCCTTGCAAAAGCTGGGAAAGTTGCAGTACAAGGTGCTTTAAAATTTTTAAATCTTACAGCCCTTAGTGTTACAAGCTTCCCATTCCTTATTCTATTCGCAAATAAATTACATTTTATTTGATAATTGACCTCGTGTCTCACAAAATGTTCAATTTAAAATTTATCCGATGTTGGAATAGACCATGCGCGTAGCCAAGGGGGGTGCACAGGGTGCACGTGCACCCCCCAGAATGCATAGAATATCTAAAAAGGTAGGCAATGTTGTCTAGAAAGTTCAAAAACTCGGAAACAATTTCGTGCTGCACGCGAATCGGATGATTTTAAGTTAGTTTTGACCGAATTGACTCCAATACAACTTGCTATTATGAATTCATATTCGAATTTCGCCCTATCAGAAATCAATTTTGTGAACAATTGTGGTGTGCACCCCCCAACTTATATTCCTGGCTACGCGCCTGGAATAGACATATTCTAAAATTCTCTAATAATTCTTTAAAAAACTTAAAAAGTCTTTGTATGTTATGGCTGGTAATGTATTTCTTTATTCCTCAATAATTAAGCATGAAAAAATAGTTTTTATGCAAAAACTTCTGCTGGTGACTTATCGCATCCAGAAGAACTAGTTACAATGTTTTAGTGTACCCAAGATAAATGTTTTAAACATTATTGTATACAATTAAAAAACATGTATAAGTAATAGTAAGTATGCATAGTTGTCATTTTAATCCTTGATTATTTATTCAACTGGATGCTGAAAATATTGTTTCATTGGCTGCACAGATAGTGAGTAGAGTACCTACACTTATGCAGTCTCTCTCATTACAGAGCCTTGCGGTTAATTAAAGTTAATGATTGTATTTGCTCATCGTGTGTTAATGGGGATACAATACACGTACAACATGTATGGTAAATTGCTCCGTATGCAATTTCACGTTGTTTGCTTTTCAAGGAAAAGCATTTATTTGAGCAACCATGCATTTCAAATGATACTATCTCACAAGAAAAATATATTCATTTCAGAAAAATTTAATCAATGTGAAAAAAAGATAAAGGAGATTGAATAACACTTACATAAAGCTAAACAATTAATAAAAAATGATTTTAATGGTTTAGAAATTAAAAAATTTACATTAGGAATTTCGAGTTGATGTTAACTGTGACGTAATTGGTAATTAGTGCAACACTGTATTTGTTGCTTTCTAATGTTTTAGCTGGAATATGACTTCAACGCAAACAATCTTTCGGTAACTGTACTCCAAGCGGAAGATCTGCCAGCTTTGGATATGGGAGGGACTTCGGACCCTTACGTTAAGGTATACCTGTTGCCCGACAAGAAGAAAAAATTTGAGACTAAAGTTCACCGAAAAACTCTCAACCCAGTTTTCCAAGAAACGTTCATTTTTAAAGTGAGTGTATTTGTTCAGCTGTCTGTAGTTGAACTCCAACTACATGTTCCTCTTGTTCCTATTGTTAAAAAAGAAAGACATGAGACGTACTAATTTGTCAGATTCGGATTGAATGTCGTGTGCGTTTATGGAGAATGCAAACATAATGATATCTTCAGTTGGTGTGTTGTTTGCTGGTAGTTGTTTGTAAGAACATAATATAAAAAGTTTTATTTATGTGTATAGCAGTTGCCATACAGCGACTTGATGAGTAAGACCCTGGTATTTGCCATCTATGACTTTGACCGATTTTCTAAACACGATCAAATTGGCGAAGTTAAAATCCCTTTGTGTCAAATCGATCTGGCACAAACCATCGAGGATTGGAAAGAACTGCAAAGTGTCGAAGGTGAAGGTGGACAGGTATTGTACTTCCTCCATAACTCTGCATGTGTATTCTTAGTCGTAGATTTACATTGTCCTGTAGTTTATACACGTCTCTGTCTACTTAATTCAATACTTACTTTCTTTCCACCATGACTCTGACTTGCTATTAGAACTCACATTCCACACTGGTTTACAATCTTCAACTGCCCAAAATTAGTTCTTACTAGAGACGTAAAAACCGAAAAACTGAACCAAAAACGAAACGGAACCGTTTTTTCGGTTTTCGTTCTAGATTTTTGGGATAATTTCGGTTTCGGTTCGGTTTCGGTTCACAATGATTCGATTTCGATTTGGTTTCAGTTCCAAAAATTACAGTTGATTCGTATACAAACCCTTTGTATAGCTGTTGGAACTGCCTCTCTAGTGAAAGCGGGACATCGTTTTAGTAAAACTTCTTCACCTTATTGCAGTAGTAGCGTAAATATTCAATTGCTATTGCATTAACTTTATTAATAGGGAAAATAGTGAGGTAAAATTGACAATTTTTATATCGTTTCTTTTTTGTGGCGTTTTTCCTGTCGGTTTGCAATTTTTATATGATTTCGGTTTTCGTTCGGTTTCAGTTTCAAATTTTTTAATTTCGGTTTCGGTTGGGTTCCAAAATATATAGGAAATTTACGTCTCTAGTTATTACTATAAAAAGAAGCTGATTCAAAATGAATAGAAAATTAAAACACAATGGCCAACGAAACTAAATAAATCTCTATATTTACATACCTTACAGATTGTTCATATAAATAAGACCGTATGGAGAAAAAAAATTAATACACATTCTCCAATCCTTTTCAGTAAAATTAAACCCCTTAAATAAAATAGTTGATCAATATTTTGAATCTCAACAATAAATGAAATATTTTGGCTGCGCATAGAAAATTACAGTTGACATTCCCGTGCCATGGTACATTGTAAAATGGAAAAAAGGAAAGCATTTAAAAGTTCCACAAATTGACAAAAAGTCCCTATTTCGACGACACACTTCAAGAAAACCATTCACACTATACATGAACACAAGATTTTTGTCAACATATAGTTTTTGACAATACACTGAAATTAATTAAAAAAGACTATAGTACAAACATTCTTGACGCATCTAATTACTTACTAAGTAGCTGTATATGTATAACTACCTTCTATTACACTATTGAGACAATTGACGATTCCAAGATGTCAGAATAGACATATCTGATTAGTTATTAGAAATAGTGGAACTAACTGGATTTAGGGGACATTGTAGCGGATTGAGGTTGTAGGGTTTGTAAATGAAGATTTTATTTATTTTAATTTTATATTTATTATTTATTTATCATAAGATAATTTTAGAGTAGAGAAATGAAATTTCGATCTTCTTTTGAATTGGGTAAGCGTGAACTACTTGCGTATGTGATATTGATGTTATTTTCATCAGCATATTTGAGTAGTTTACATTTGATAGATGAATTTGACGAATTTGATTGATTAATGAATTGAAATATTTATTTTTTCCGACTTTTCTTCTTGCTGATGGCTTTGGCCTGTGCTTAATGTTCTCCGCATCCAATTATTCAAACATAACAATGCATGCTGATGCCCCGACACTTCTTGTGCGGACACGACGAAACTTGCCCAAAAATGCTCTGTCTGTGTCTCTCTCTGTCTCTGTGTCATGGCATTGAACATTAAAAATATGTCAACTCGTGTCTGATCGATCGGATCCATTCCAAAACCAAATACCACGAAATATGAAATCAAATCAAACGAAACCATGTGATGATTGAATGATTGATGATTCACTTGACGATCCATGTCCATATTGTTCAACGATCTGTGTCTCATGTAAGTCACATCTTACAGTTTTTATTTCTCTCTCTATCATCCTCTGTGTGTGTGAATTCACTGTCAAAATCTCTCCCTTGCAGCACAAAACCTTCGTTCCCTCTCCCAGCCAGCTATCCTTAAGCACCGTATTCCGTATTTGTAGTAGTTCAAGCAGAAGCACTCAAATCCATTGCAGCAGCCTTTTTCATTTTACTCATCAACTCTACATACTCTGTTACATTTTTACATACTCATTCTCTACTCATTTTCTAATTCACTTACTGTGTCTCAACGTCTTTCTTTTCGTTCAATCTCATTGTCTCTCTTCCTCCCTCCCAAAATACACTCCGTCTCTCTCATTCTCTCTAGATGTGCTTTACTTTTCTCTAATGACGTTTCATGTGTACTTAGATCTATTCGTACCTTCTTACTGTACAATTACAACCACTCCAATCCTACGTACGTGTACCTCCTTTGCTCATATTAGTAGTATTATTCCGAAACGGAATGCTAACAACGCGGGTGACATAATGATACTTGATACATACAAACATAATATTAAATATCAAGCACCCTTCCATTCTTCCGTCAATTTTAATGAATGTTCAACGATAAATGCAACGTCGCCCCATAATACTGTCAAAAATACTTTGTACTTATTCTTGTTTCCTTTTATGTTTACGTCTTTATTTCCTTAATAATATTCTTATATTATTATTTCTGTTCGTGTTTGTGTGTGTGCTTTTAATTACTGCTTCCAAGGTTCATTTTATAACAGTATTTTGTGTTGCCTACATTTATACATTTAAATATTTCTCATCTCTCTCTCTCCTACGTCTAATTCGGTTATTAACTTTCTCAGCTTTTTTCATTTCTTAGTATATTATATAAGATTTCACGCACAAAACTTCAAAACTTACATGAAAACCTGCTCTTAACCAAATGCATAAAACCAGAAATTAATTGTAGAAATCTGTTAGAATAATGAAAACAGTCGGATGCTGATTTTTGCACTTTCTTTGATAGTAATTGTAACAGAAACATGCCGAAGTAATTTTCTCTGTTTTTCTCATTTTAACATGTGTGACTAAAATGTGTCATTTGGTAAATATGAGGTTGTGTCATGCAATATAATTAGTGATAATTATATTGTGACAATTGCTGTTATCGTAAGTTACTTCTGCACTAATGGTGAAATCAATCGCCATACAATGTAAACGAATTAAGGGGTTTTGTAAGCTAATTTTAATACTATAATGCTTACTCTATAATTAAATACTATTTGTACTTTAATAATACTATACTGTACAGAGTGTTGCGTAGCTAATGTTATATACCAATTTGATATCTTCCGGGCTTTGCGGAACATCAACCCTTATACCAATTGAAAGATCCATCGACTCTACATTGATTTGACACTTAAGGCCGTTATTCACTTCAATATTTCACGGTGAAATTTTTCATCGTGAAAAGTTTAATTGCATTGGATGAAATG
>JAQFYB010004372.1:0-16467 GCA_034694085.1 Pogonognathellus longicornis
AATCCTAGCTTGACCTTAATCCATAGCTTGTTTCCTAATTATGTTTCCTCCGAGCTGTAGTAACTATATTCCTTACATCATCTTGGATAGAAAATTGATATTCACACCTGTGGAGAGCAAAAAACACTAAATGCTCTTGTTTCAAAATGCTGAATGCTCAGTTATTTGTACTAACTTTTCTCATGCAACTCTTCTGTACAATATAATAACTTTTTAATGATTCATAGAGTTTTTAACTATACAACTGTTAGTAGAAGGAAAGTATACTAAAATAGCTTCATAAATGAAATAACAATGAAAGTTTCCTTTTGATGAGGTTTTACTTTAAAATGAGGAAATAATTGTTGAAATGGACTTGTCTTGGACTAAATTAAGAGTGGCATGATTTTCATAAAGATGAATTTTAAAAACTTTTCCGCTTCCCAATAGGTCACTGACTGATCAGAATGATAGAAAATACATTTGATGTTTCAATATTATGTTCATATTAGTTTGTGAATAATAATTATAGTCCGCCTTTTCAATGTATTATACAATTTTGTGGATATAATTATATATTAAAATGCCATAGACTTGTGTTATCAACTATTTGAGATATTGGTAATACAGATGTAATGGAAATATTTGATTGACGGCCTATATATTTTATGTTATTTTCTGGGAAAACAATCAAATTTAAATACTGGTAATAGTGTGACAATTAATGTCTGTTAATAGTTAACAACAAATACAAATACATTTTTATCACTGTTTTTGTGCGGCTCATCGACGTAAAACAAGCAATCGAATAGAGATTGAAATTGTAGGACGAAAATAAGATTTAACCTCATCTGAAATATTAATTGCAATCGGTACAACAGTAAACCTTATCCGTAATTTTATTCAACCTCCATTTTTGTGCCAACAAAAGAACTTTCGTCACCTTTTTATGAGCTGTTCCACTGGGATTGATTTACCTACTAAGACAGTTAAATTATGTATTGTTATTTCTTAATCTTTTTAATAAGGGGTTGTCCAGCGTCAGCAGGTCCGTGTCCATCCTTTCATACTTGCGCTTATGATTGGGGAAAACGTGCTTTTAAATAATTTTTTTTCCTAATATATGACAAAATTAGCATACATAGTTAAAGTACTTACGAATAAACTTTAAATACCACTTTCATACAATGGTGTGAAATATTTCCGATTAATTAGGAGATTTATTTTTCCTAAAGTTAACCGACATCAGTAAACCAACAATGGTTTATTTATGTAATATATAATTTATTTAATATGGATAGGAATAATTTTGCAGTATATTATTATTTTATTTATAGGACGTACTTTATTGGTACTGCAATGAAGTCAGATTTGCGGTGCTATTAAAACATATTATGTTATAATTCATAAAACTTTCATAACTAAATTATCAATATCGGTTATGTAATTTTAGATTTTGCCGGATGGTAGATTTATAATGCCGTATGGTAGATTTATAATGCCGGATGGTAAATTTAGTATTTCGGATGGTAGTTTTAATATGTCGGGTGGAGTTAGAGCTTGTCGGCCAGTGTCGGAAAAAGGCGCGTCGAACGTCGGACAACTTCTACATATCTCCTTAGTCGATTTAAGAAATGGTAGTTATTCATTGGGCATGTCAATTGATACAACGATAGAATCAATTCTGTCAAATATCCAACCAAAGATACAAGTGTACCGGCCAATAGAATGTTGAAAATTGTAATTATGTTCGAGTTAAATAAAGTCAAAGATATTGGCAAGTTTTCCATGCAATGTTTACACATGGAGAAATTCCTCAGTGAATCTAAATATTCCCATTCTGCAAAAATTCCTGATTGGGTTAAAGTTAATAAACGTTTTCTGTAATAACTATTCAATAGCATAATATGAACTTTGATTGTGGCACCATATGTAGCTGTATATATTGCTTCATCTGGGTTTCCGAAGTACAACCTTCTCTTAGGACTTATTTGCTTTCCATTGATGTTCCATTTTGACTCATTCAAAAACAAATGCTTCCGACGAGAGTCATAAAAATATGCAGAATTGTTGCACTCAGCAATCCACTGTTGCTCAGTTACAAGTGGAAATCCTGGGTGAAAAACGTGATTTTGTGAAAGGTTGTGGAATTTATTATCGCTATCAGATTCAAAATTCCAATATAGACCCAAAAACCAAAAATACTGAAAATGTACATTCTCTCTACAAATGTTCTCATTGTTGCAAAATTGAAAAGCTATTTGAATTTCTTTGTTTGTTGTTGTAATAGTATTTTCCTCCAACTTCTCTAAGTTAGAATTATTTTGACAGTTATTGTTTAACACATTTGCATCATCATCCGTTATAAATTCAATGCCACCGTGAGTTTCACAGTACCACAAATAGTAATTTGAAAGTGCAGTCACTGTTATGTCCCACATTTGTACAGAATGATCTGGTGAACTAGTAGATTGAATTTTAAATTCCATCAGTTCCTCAAGAGAAGTTATTTTCCGGAATTGCCTCTCATTAGTCAAATCTACAATTACAATTCCCTTGTAACAGTTTGTTCCAATTATTCCCATTAGCAGAAACGCGCCTGTAAGAATTCTGAGCCATGACTTTTTGGCTAAACGTTTGGGTAAAGAATAACTGATTTCAAGTAAATAGGCGTAGCAAATTAAAATAAAAGGAACATTCTCAACCCTCCTAATGTACTGGAGAACAATATGGAAAGTCAGAATGATGCATACAACCGACACGAGAATTCCAATCCACAGCGAAGTTTCAAAAGGTTGCACATACGCTTCAAAAGAAGTTTTGTCTGCATTCAATGATACACAGGACACAAAATTAACAGATACACTCTTCATAGCAATTGTGGAAGTGTCCCATAATTGTTTGACTAAATCGAAAGAAATTGACATGTTCTCTGTCCTATAGTACGTGTACAGAATATATTGATTTTGTATGGCACAAATCTTCTGTTCAGATGTATTTAGAACTGTGTGAAAGGAAATGCTGATTGCTAACAGTTCACCTGCTGGGTAATTGTTTTCTTTGGTGATCAAATCTCTGAATGCTACGTTCTTTTTTATTGTGTAGCATAGTGTTCTAGACAGTAGAAGTGGAAAATATTCTCGTTGTGTTTCTAAAATTTTGTTTATCGCAAAAGCCCGAATTTCTTTTGTTAATTTTGGGAATGCATCACGCCAAACCATTAAAGATGGTATGGGGACAGTGTAATATTTGCCGTCAATGGATTGCTGAAGAAAATAATTTGTTGAGAATTTTTCCCCTATGTTCATTTGGTATACATGTAAAACATGAAGTATCTCCTCCGTGAAAAATGAAATTAAATTCGTTTTCTTAACATTGTTGATATGAAAATTCAAATATTGAACAAAATCATTGGTTTTGTGTGAATCTAATTCATTTGTCTTATTTGCAGTTTTGAATAAAATATGAACGCTAGAGAATTGTGCCTGATCATAATAGTATGGCGAGTTTGTAGTTTGGTATGTCATATAATTTTTAAATGGGTTTTCAATCAACCATTGTTTAGGTAAAACCATATACTTTACAATGCAGCCTGAGTGAAAAAGTTCTACTCTTCTATTTGGATTCATCTGCACCAAAATATGGGTTATGCAGTTGAACCGAGAATATATTTGCGGCGATGATATATGCTTGTACATCTCAGAATCGCCAATGGTAAATGTTCTAAGACACTTAATATTTCCAGCAAAACGTTTTTCAATAATATCCATTCGAGTGAATGTGTATGGAGTGTCAAAATTTGACAAAGCGTTCAAAATAAAAGATTCGTCATTTAGTCCGTAACCAGAGAAATTTCGGTAAAATATAAAATTATAATGACAGTAATTTGCTGATTGATTAACACCTAAGATTGGCTTATAATATAAATGAAAAACTAAAGCAATTAAGTATGGAATTGTTTGAAACATATTATAATGGCTTATGGCTTTTTTACAAAAACTTTCCGATAATTTTGTATTTTAAAGAATGGTTATGAATAATATAGTTTATTGGAACATGGATGAAAACCAAGACAGCTGTGTCGAGTGACAGACAAGTAACAGCTCGATTCATTTATACAAATGTTTTTTTAATATACTAATGATTTTTTACACTTATATGTTTTACAAAGTAGGATGTTGATCAAATATGAATGCATATATATTATATAGGTACTTATAATTGTGTAATGTAACTTTAATCAAATAATACCGCCCAAAATTGTCATATAAAAACTCTTTCAAACTTAAAAAATAATTCAAGCGAATTACACACATAACTCTTCAGTATATATAGGCATTGAGATTTTATCATTTCAAGCTACTATTCTGTTAGCTTTGTCAATTTTCAAATATTTATGGTTATTCAAACATGTTGAATCAAGGATTTCAAGGGTCGCAGTGGCGTAGCCAGAGGGGGGGCAAGACATGCGTTCACTAATTACGTACAACCTTTTTTCCAAATTTTTGAACATTTATGGTAAAATAAGCTATTTTTTGAGATAGCAAACACCTCCCGGAGGTGCACGTGTACCCCAGAAAGCGTTTGCTATCTCAAAAAATAGCTTATTTTACCATAAACGTTCAAAAATTTGGAAAAAGGTTGTACGTAATTAGTGAACGTATGTCTTGCCCCCCCCCTCTGGCTACGCCACTGCAAGGGTGTATGTAGTTTTAATCAAGGTGAGTAGGCAGATAAATATATAATAAAATCGATCTTATTGTAAAGTATTTTCAACCATCAAATTACTTACCAGGAGCGTATTTAGAGACGGGGGGCCAGACCCCACCCAGATATTTCGAAAATGAACATAAATGTATAGTAGTATACCTTCATATTCTAATCAAATGTACTATGTATTTTCAATGATTATAGTGATAGTTTATTTGTAAGTACAGGCCAACTTAATATTAGTGATTCATAAATCTTTCATTTATTTCCTTTTCTAAAGATAAATAAATTAATCTGTGTCTCACCCATTTCCAAATACTATATACAAACGCCAATGTAACTTACTGAGAATTTGTTCATTTTTCATTGATGAACTTATACCGGCATTTACATACTGTGCCTCCCCAAAGCGAAATAATGGGTGCGTTTCAATAAATTCCTTTATAACTATTTATTTGATAATCTTTCCATAATTTACGATCACACTTAATCATAATTCGTATGAAGGCTAACGAGTATAGAAACTATATTACTTAGAAAGAAAACACATTACAAACAGTAGTCTACATTAGATAAAAAAGTTTAATTAATTTAATTTTCTGAATAATGTTGACAAAATAGTAGTACCTAAACTATCTACACACATTCCATGCTGTTAAAAAGTTCACTCATTAATAACTGGCTACGCGATGTTTTGTGTCATTAACTGTAAATGGTGAAGATGTGTTTTTGAACTTCATTCATTGTTTTAATGAATTGATATAACATAATAATACTATGCATTATTGTTGTTTATGATACACACAAGTTTTAGGTAACATTTATATTTTAGAACTTAAAGATAATTAAACAGAGCGTTTCTTAATTATTTGATACATTTATTTAAATTTTGATTGCTCAACTCTCGTTTGAACAGTTTTCAGTGTACGTTACAACTGTATTGTCATCTGAAAATCCCAATGACGTGATATGTTCTTTGATAGTTTTCTTTTCTGCTTCAGTAAGGGTTTGTGTAACTGCAAATGCTGTCCATCCTACTTGCCCGTTGGGAAAGCATGCAATCGCAATTTGAAGATTCTTGTTATCCGAGTATGATATGTACATGTTAACATCTTCATCTAAAACAGAAATGTATTTGACTTTCAAAATATCTCTACAATGTGTCGTATTTCAATTTCAGAAATTAAATTGTTTAGTAAATAGTTCATTAATTCAATAGTTCCATATTAAAAAAAATAATGCAATAATGCACTATTAAAAATGCAATAATTCAATATTGAGTAAACATTTCAAAAATTTAATATTGAATAAATAATTCAATAACTCAATACTGAATAAATAATGGAATACATTTAATTTTAAGGAACAATATTATAATATACTATTGTTTAAATAAATTTTTCATGGATAAAACCTTATATCAAAAGCAATTTCTTTGTATATTTAAATTCGCAACTTACGGTATTTGCTAAGTCCAGTAGCACTCATATCGCATCTCAAAACCCCAGGAAAATCCTGGGACGCATTACACACCCAATTGGAAGTCAAATTTCCAAATCCATAAAACTTTCCATCGATTGGATGAGTAGCATCAGTTCCATGCTCAATTTTGGCTCTGAAGCAAATATCATCGAAATTATCTTGGAATGTAAGTAATTTTCCTTGAACCAGTTCAGCAAAATGAAGTCTTGCTACATCATTCCCCATTTCCATATGCCATCCATCTGATGGTTGAGCTTCCGTAACCTAAAAATTGTATTCCAGACATGAATAAAAAGTTGAAATTGTTTCATATTATGACACACTAATGGTTTTTTAAACGAAGCTCAATTTAAAATCTAAGATATACTTTTCCTTAAGTTTCAGCTTGCGATTTTGAAGGAAATTCTAAACTTCGCCTGTCATTTCCGATCACGAAATTACTAATGCTTAAGGAATAAAATGAAAAATACTTTTTTGCTAGAAATTTGATCGTTAATATTTACTATTATTATTAATTATACAATTTAAATGTTTATAAAAAATCTAAGATTCCAAATCGACTAACAAAAAATAAAACAATTCTGTTTGTATTAAAATTCTTACCCATTTGACGTCCACTTCCGTTGCTGGTGATGGCGAGAAACAAAGATTTGCAAAATGTTTTTCAGATTCTTCACAGGTCGTATCAGTCGCGTTTGAAACTTCTGCTAGTGCAAAAAATGTAATGAACAATAAGATTTGTATTTTAGAACGCATTTTAGGACAATGTAGTATTACGAATCCTGGAACAAGTCAAAATATTTGTAGAGCTCTTGGTCGTAGTAGAGATGTTAATAAATAAATGATTTCGCATTGTGCTATTTATATAAATCATAACGGCAACGATTTCGTTAATTTTTCCAGACTATCCTCCAGAATTTCCATTTTTGAAACAAATATGATGTGTTAACATATTATTAGTTGCAGGTAGGTACGCACGTTACTTAATTACCATAAAATGATGCTGACCTTATTATTTGCGATGATATCTCAACTAAATCGTAAATCATCAATACGAGTAAACAAAGAACAAAAGAAGATTTTAGTTACAATTAATCCAAGCGTAGCGATACACAACTGATTGCACCAGAACACAAAATAATTTGTTAGACCAAAAGTGCAAGCGATAAAAATTAATGTGCGATGTAATCTTTTGTTCCACCTGTTGACCAAAACAATTAAGTTTACTATGAATATAAGTAAGTAGGTACAGTAGGTAGGTACTAATCATTTAATATATACAAACAAACTTCATTTCCTGCATTTTAAATGTGCATTTTGAATGTATATGTAAAACAATAATACACACACTTAAGTAATTCTTTGTTTTAACGAATGTAGACAAACTACATGGGTTCATCCGTGCAGAATATAACACCTTGTTTATTTGCGTTAATGGTAGTTAGTAAGTATATACCTACCTGTATGTACCTAAAACAATTAATGAAATGTTCTATACCTACTACCTTAACTATCGTATTTTGTTAATCACGAAATAAATAAAATACATAAATTCACAGTGTAAAAAACCAACGACTTTTAAATTCTGTGTTGAAAAAGTTACACAATACGATGCCTTTATAGAAGAATTATTATGCGCCATTTATGTAGGCATAGTATAATTTTTAATATATTATAGGTACTCATTTCTTGCTAAGGCAAAACCAATTCAGTTGATTAAATTTCTTTTGGTAAAACGTTTTCGAAGTCATTATCTCTGCATTAGATGAGCCAAGTATAATAATAATAATATTTGTGAATATGTTCTCATTACATGTATTATAGTTCTAGCAGGGTAGGCTTTAACTTGGCGTGTATACAGGAAGGTCGTTACAGACGTTAACTGCGTCATTAATAAATCACTACCAAGATCATCTAAATATTTATTTATGTGAGCTATATGACATGTAACAGACACAGAAAACTAAAGTAAGAAAAACAAGTTTAGTTGGTGCTTTACTAGCAATAAATAAACAATAATTTCTGGGAAAACAAGAAATGCAAAATTAACATTGCGTGCGTTTTTATTCAACATTTTTGTTCATGTAAAGCAAGGTTTGTCCCGCCATAAATAAATATATTGATCAAATGTATCTTTGCTTCGGTGGAATGGAAATGATATTATTTACCAATGAGAGTCATTCTCATAAAACTTGTCACTTGTCAATCCGGATGTTATTGTCACGCCAAAAATTTGAGTAATTATTTGCTATATAAAACATCGTTCTCTTTCATTATTAAATTGTACATATATGTGTTTGTCATTTGGATAATGGTCCTTCGCGAAGACCTAACTTTTCCGAGATAGAGCGACTTAAAGCTGAAGTGGAGAGCGCCAACCTTTCATATTTTAACACATTCAACACAAAGCTAGTGGTTTGTGTTTGTGTACTATCCTATTCTATAATGTGAAATTTCAGATTGGAATTGCCCTGAATTTTTAAAAACACTTCTGCAATTTTGAATTGAATGAAATTTTGTACACTAGATAGATTTTTTTATGTTCTATTTGATTATGCAAAAAAACCAAAAAAGTTTTTGACACCGCGAAGTAGCAATTTATATATTTGGTGCACATATATGATTGATGACCGTCTTTACGCCTATTCTAAAATTACTGTTTTTCACACCGTTGGCAATTTCACTTTCAATTTATTATTACTGACTGCGGATATGCAACTAAAACTATACTCGCTGACAGGACGTCTTAAGCGAATACAGAGTTATGGGTGAATGTAAATTACTATAATTATTATAATTATTTTGTATTTATCTTGCAATGCATGAAGTTTTTCACTATTAACATCTCATTGTTAGTATGAGTTAACAGGTCACGCAACTCAAAAATATTAAAATCACGTTGTAAAGTTGTTAGGTGATCAGGCTAGGAACATAAACAGTTTTTCATGCAATTAGAGACTCCATGTGAAGATTTGGATTTATACATCAATTTTTATTAGCTTTTCGGAAATATTATTTATTATATTTAGCACTAATGTTAGATAGAATTAATATAATAGCTACTCAGTATGAAATAAAATGGACAATAATTTTCATTGTGAATATGAATCATTAAAAATTTCTGAAATTGCGTCTTTATTCCCGAATGAAGGTCGCTACTTCATTCAGTTTTACTTCTGCCGCCTTCTTCATTTTTACTTACTTCTCCATTACCGATTTACTTTTAGCGTTCGATGCCATGTTTTAAACCGAAGAATTAATTTTCCGATAGTATTATGAAATATGCAATATTCAATACCTGCGAACAAGAAACCTAAGATAAAACCTAAGGGTAAAATGCAAAATATGACTCGTACATTTCTAAAAGTTAGAGGTGCTCTTTCACTGTTTGAAGCCTGGGTTTGCATCACCAGCAATTTATACAGCTTTGAATTTTTGTCCTCTTGAAGTCGGGCAATTGATTCTCGTTGCTCTTTGTAATATTCTTCGGACCACCATTTTTCAATCAACGCTCCTTCAAATGCGCCTTCAATAATCCTTGAAAAAACATCTACATAAATAGAGTCTTTTTGGAACGCCATTGAATTAATATTATGCTTTGGAGAAGATTTTGAAAACACGAGAGGGTCCATCCTGATGTTGAGAGTAAGGGCCCTCGATGTTCCCATTTTCAAAAGGCAGCTCCACCCTATGCACACTGTGTGACGAGTTTGGTAAACATCCGTTAGGCATTTTTCCAAATTGTTAGTTTTCTTTAACCTACTTCGAATATTTGTCAAAGTCGCGCTTGGACTATCTTTAAAAATTCGTTCTTCGACGTCACCTGAGGAATACATGGTTATTCCATAGTCGGATGTCTTCGCCAAATCTTCAAAACTAAGGGGAACTTTCTCGGGTATTGGAAATGACAAATTTTTTCTTAGTGTGGATTTGTAGCCTGTTCCTAAAATGAGACACCCGAGTAGCCAAATCAAGGATAAATACCGGGCTCCTTTTGGAATATCCATGAGACCTTGCTCCGTGGCCATTGCATAAGGAAGGAAAATCCCCGAGTCCCAAACAATATATTTCAATTTGCGGTCGTGTACAAAGTACATCACCCAAAATTGAACAATACCCAAAATAATGTATGTAGCAATTGTAAAAAACCACACGGTACTAGAAAATGGCAAAATAAATGTGTACCATTTTAATACCGTTTCTGGTTGCTTGGTTGCAAACATCAGATTTATTTCATCAGTTCCGGTAGCAAAATCCAGGCCGTAGAACCAAATGTATTCATAGCTTAAAATAATTGCCACGTCATAACCGATTTCCGGATAAAATACTCTAGCGTACATTCCAGTCCAAGTGCCGTTAGGTAACAATTCTCCGTAATTAAAGTCGTAAGAAAATTCGTAGGTGTAATTATATTTTTCACCCGCAACGCGAACCAAATTAATATTACTCCCACCGAAAGTGACGGTTCCGTTAGGATGCTTCACCCGGTATGTCACTGGCGGGAATTGGGTTGCGGCTATTTTTAAATGCCTTCCATGTAAATTTCCGCTCAATTTCTTGCGAGATGGAATTTCTTCTGGAGAATTAATCTTCTGAAATTTTCCAGCGTCATAAATTTTTGGGTCTGCCCATATCTCGCCAGTTTTTAAATTTATTCCGAATTTTTCCTTAAGGTTTTGTGTGGTTTCGGCCGCCATTACTTTTTCAAGTGTGTTTGTATCTTTAGATACGATTATTGTTCTATCCCAGCGTCGGTTTACAGTTTTTGTTATAATTGTCAGTATATTTTCAATTGATCCTTCGTTGCTGATGAATATTAAATGTACATATTTAAAAACCTCCAGGAATCCCGTCATTCTACCAGTTGAAATTACCCTGGGATCTGGACTCACCCAAAGAGGCTTATTGTTCCCGTAAATTAAAGGAATTTGGTTTTCGACGAGGAAATCCATTTCTAATGTTGATTTAAATGAATCGTTTGAAATAATTCGCAATGTTTTTGCAAATAACTGCAATTCGATATTATAATTGACCAGTGCTTGTAGCGTTTGTTCAATTTCGGTAGATTGCGTTGCAATGGCAAACTTTGGAAACACCATGAGGCCAGGAAAAAATATTAAAACGGTCTGAATGAGAATGAACATGTTTGATACAAATTTTGGACGCTAAGAATAGGAGAATTTTGGGGATGGGTTTATCAATAGACAATTGTGCTTCCTTCTAACTTTGGTTTGCTAATGCGTATATCTCAACATTTATCGTTCCTTTATATAAGCACACAGCACGACGACACATTTCTGTTGTTAGATACATTTGCAGAATTCGTTAAGGGTCCAAACAAAAAGTATTATAAGTAAGTAAAGTGAGAAATTATCTATTTACAAAGTAAGTGTTTGAAATAGTTCGAAAATTTCATCTCATTATTTTCCTAATTTAAAACAGGTAAAATACATCTAATTTGATAAATAATTATATTATATTTATACTGTCTGTACATGAATCCATGATGAAAATTATTTAGATACTTTTTAATATGTCAAATTCTGCTTGGCATTTAAAAATGCTGAATTTAATCCTTTACAAGGCCGTTCTATTTTTCTAGGGCTCCACCTCTGTCTGATTAAGTTTGTTTTGTGTTTTACTAAAATTTGATTAATGTATTACAAAGAAGCTAATTAAAAATTTTCAATTTACAGCAAAATAACAGTTTGCCACAAATTCACAAAAATAATTGGTCTTAAATAGTAACTAGGTACACATGTCAATAATACTTTTAGACATAAATGTATAACTTATAAATAGACAGAAAATTTAACAACGTTGTATTTTTGTCCACTTTTTGCAGCCGAAATTCATGTAGATGAAACGAATTTTATCCAATTTATCCATCCAAACATCGGGATGGTTCTCTACACTGTTTTTAAGTATCTCAACAGAAACTGGGCACTTAAGCGTACCAATCACTTAACATTAATAATTAATTAGAAGCGCTTTTCTTGGAGACGTGATGCCTATATAATTGCAAGTGTTGGTAGTGTCATGTCACCGTCAATCACTCCGAGTGGCATATCAATCTGATATCGTTTAGTATAATGTGGTGTTATTTGACATGTATTGTGTCTTATGTTGTGACTTTAAGCCACTTCGAGTACACTGATATAGTGCAAGTGTTTTGAATTTCTTCATTTTGGAATCGAAGCATTTATGCTGTCTCTATACTATTAAATATTTAAAAGAAATGCTTTCCATTTAAGAAACTCTACGAATTGAAGGTTTTCTACTAATTTTAACAACCTATGCGACTTGTGTAATATTAGATGTAACCATCAAAATATAAAGTTTTCAAGTTGTAAGTGAATACAGCAATGTGAGATAACCACATTAATGTTTTACTTCGATGGATGGGGCTAACCTTCAAACTGCCCTAGGTGGTATGACTCATTTAGTCATACCGCAGGGTGACTTTTCTCGCAGTTTTGCAGTACTGTGCCCTGAGTACGTTTTTTAGTACAATTGTATAGCCTTAAGGCAGATAAAATAATTTACCATGACCTAACAGATTATTCATATTGTTGTGGAGTGTTTTTATATTGATTTTAATAAACATCGTGCCATTGTCAACCGTGTAGAACAGTTTAGTTTTTAGTAGCTAATACGTTGTCATTTTTTCCGTTTCCAGCGGTGACTAAAAATGTTACTCGATATCTTTAATGTGATGAAGTACGATTAAGCCGTCTGCTGGCAAATTTTACTGTCTGTCTTTACGACGAATAACCCGTTTAATATATAAATATATTAATTTATAATTTGTTAAGACCTATTTGTGTGTACATTTGCAGTAATACTTCCCATACCAAGAAATGTAGGTTGTTTTTAAGCTCCATTTTAAACGGTTTATTAAATAATACTCCCATATCATTTAAAAGTGAAGTCAAATGAAAACCTACTCCAGCTTAAATTGATGGCTAGCCAATTTTGTGATTTATTCATTCATTTAAACCCATATGAAACATATTGAATTGAAATTTTGTTAAAGAAAACCTTCCAATAAGTAACAATTATTTTATATTTTACTTCGTTGAATAAAAATGGATGATTTGTTTGTGAAACTCCTATATAAAATAGCAATCGTTGAAAAGAAACGGCCGCCATAACTTTGAATTTAGTTATAGTAATAATTTTGTTAATTGCACTTTCTCAATATAATATCCATACTATACACTCAATTAAAGTATGTGTGTTACCTATGCTAAAAATATCACATGTTCCTTATAACAATCATCCGTATGTGTGATATTGAGACTTTTGCAGCGAAATATTAGTATGCAGTATACTATAACGTTAATTTATGAGTGATTTTATATAATAATATAGCTTCACACGCTTCCCTTTAGTGTGGTGGCTATTTACATACTTCCCCCAAATGTGTGACCTGAATACGCCTCTTCATTTCCCATAAAATGTTCATTCGTTTAGCAAGTGTAAGTGTATACATGCAAGTTAAAAATGTAATACCGAAAAATCGCAATGTTCTCGATCCACTAACAGCTTATGCTTACAGGGTGGATTGTTGTAAGTATTGAGATATTTTAATATTCAGCTACCAAAATTTCCAAAACAGATAAACTGGGTAATTTTCCACTAAAAATTTATCGCCCCTGGTTAGAATCGAACTAACAACCTTTCGGTTAACAGCCGAACGCGCTAACCAATTGCGCCACAGAGGCGAGATTGTTTTGTTGTAGATGATAAACAAATATAATGCAATCAGTACGATTCCAACACAAAATTTAAGTGCTACATGTATAACTCCTTGTTATAAATACATAATAGGTAAGTTAGGTAATTAGTTTTGTGAACAGTACGAGAAAATAAAATGCAAAAATTAAACGCCCCTGGTTAGAATCGAACTAACAGCCTTTCGGTTAACAGCCGAACGCGCTAACCGATTGCGCCACAGAGGCGATGTTGGATTCTGCAAGAATACAATGCAATATGATTTACACACGGCATAATATTGTATTATGTATGGGTGTTCTTCTAACTAACACAACAAGTACATGCAATAAATGGAGCTCTACGTGAAACCTGTTTAAGTGTACTACATACATGCACACCTGTTGTAGACTACAGTAAATGGTTATTTAAATGCAATTAATATTGAAGGACGAGGTTTACATAGATATAGGCAATTACAATGTAAACATTCCTTTTATTATTTATATCCAAATAATATTATCATAATAAATTTTACATGATATACCTACTTATTGATAAGCAGGAATGTGTGCTGAGTCTGCTGTGCTGAGTAATATAAGCATTATAATATGATGATACTTGTTTTAAGTACTAGAAATTCACAGACAATATATAGTGTTGGGCATGAACTCTAGTGGCTAATGGCTAATGTATTTATTGTTAACATACAGACACTGACTGTAGTGACCACTACTCAATTCTGGAATTGATTAAGTACAATATTACTTTTTTATTTCTGCTTAGTGTGAGAGAAGGAGTGAGATAGTTAAACAATTGAGTATTATATTCTGTCTTAGATTTTCAATTTTGATTTTTAAACATTTATTTCACTTTTAAATAATACGTTGTAAGTTATGCATTTGAAAAATTGAAATTGTAGCTGTAAATAATTATTATATATAGTTACAGAAGTAAGCAGGTTAAAATATAATGTACTTATATAATTATATTAATAGAATAATACAATAAAATGTGATTGACAAATATTGCCTGATTCACTACCAGTGCTACAATTTATGTGACTCAGTTGATGCACATGAGAAATACAAAAACTTACTTTGGTTATGCTTTACAATTTTTTAATTATTACTACCAAAAGGGATCTAGTTAAACACTGGGGGATGGGGACTTACAAAAGCATTCCATTTTTCCTGCTTAGAGCAAAACAATTAAGTAATTTTGTCTCTTTACACAATAGGTGAAAATCAATGGAAATTGCAAACAAATTTGAGATTTCTTACAGCTTGACAAAAAAACCATTTTTTTTTGGATTTTGGTAGAAAACTGATTTTATCTAGTGTAAAGTCCAAAACTTTCGGGGGGGGGGGGAAGGTTCAACATCCTAAACCCCTCCTAAATGCGCCAATAAATATATATGTATGCATGTGAAATACATATAAAAATTATTCCTATTTTCTAAATCCTTTTATGAGAAATAGTAACATTTAATACGGTATAGTGCCTTTATTATAATTATATTTCTCCCGTCAGCATATTAAAATGGTGTGAAAAATCGACATGAAAATCTAACTAACTAATTTAATACTTACCGAGTTTATTCTTAATTACTTACATGCATTGACAAATATATATGCTGAAAATAACCAAAGCTTCACAGCGTGGCAAATTCATGGATATATCTAAATTAAATTTATTCTCTATATAGGAAATTTCGAATGTTATGGGTTTACCTAGTCTTCATACGTCACTGCTTTTCCGTGATTAGTATTGAAGTTTATATATAATACTCGTTATGGTCATTATGCGTTTATAAGAATTACAATAATAAATCACACTTGAAGGTACAAAGACACGATATTAAAAGCAATGCATATTCAAACGGACAAATTATACCAATTCCCACTATGTTAGTCTATATATATCATTATTACACCGTATTTGTCGGTAACAACCACAAAATACCAGACATTTAGTATATAAATCTATTTAATTCACCGCAAACAAGACATGAATTCTAGGTATTCTATCATTAACTTGCATGAATAACAGTAGATGTTAAGTATGTGTAGAAGCTATAAAACTAAATATTTGTATTACTAACCAGTATGCTCACAAGAGAGTAAACGAAATATAATACACACCAATAAGTATGGGAATAAAAGATTTATTTATTTTTTCATCGTTTCTGCTGCATTGCGTATCGTCTTTAGAATGGGGAGGAAAAATAGTATTCGAAGACAATTTCGACGGAAATTCTTTAGACCTTAACAAATGGGAATATCAAGAAGGGTGCTCCAACAGTAAGTGCAAAAATTCTTTAAAAACGAAAAGAAAAAAGTGTCATTTGAAATACATATGAAAAAATAAATTTGTAATTGGTCATCATTAATTATATTATTTACTATAATTAAGACTGATTAATTACAACTTTTGTTATTTATTAAAAAATCACGTATACACCAAAGAGTATAGAAAATGCTATTTTTGCCTAATAGAGAGCAATCATTAAGGCTTTAGGAGTGTTTTACGATTGAGCAAGGTAAAATCAAGGAAAGTGAAGCGTGAGTGGTGGATTGA
>JAQFYB010004373.1:0-16460 GCA_034694085.1 Pogonognathellus longicornis
TGACAAGGTTTCTCTTCCTTAAAGTATTTTATTGTATTTTTAAGGCATTTGTTTTTGGATATTGTTCACTTGGGCAATCCCTAACTTTCCATCCTGGCTACGCGCCTGAAGGCAATTGACATTATGGGAAGGCAATAATGTCAACAATGATGACAACAATTTTTGACAACAATTGGGATAGGGAAGGGCGTATACAGGATGGGGGAAATGTTTTCACCACTTTTAAATACCCGTTTTCCTAAGGTTTATTAGCATTCTTCATGACTAATGAGTATAATGAGTATACTTCGGAAAAGCAGGCTCCGAAAACTTGAATTCAGGCAGGCAAAAAGGCACTAAAAATCGCCCAAATAGGCACTTAAAATCGTTCATATGGGGCTTAACTTGTACTAATAAATGCTTCGAAATTAAACCAAACTTCATTTATGTATAATTAATTAATTATTTTAATACGTAAATCACATTCAAGGGCGTATTTAGGGGTGGGACCTTAGGGCCCGGGCCCCACCCAGATTTTTCGAACAAACATACACTAGATAATTATACCTGTCACATAATTTAAAAAAAAGTAGAACCAATTTCATCTAATCATTTAAAAAAACAATGTAGAATATCAATAAAATAGACATAATATGCATATTTATTAGATAGGTTCATTTAGAAGTTGACTTAATGAGATTTTTAGCTAACCTTTCTTACTAGCTTATTCACTATCAGATAAGTGAGCATGGATCTGTAATTAGAATATGAAGCTCCTATAATGAGCGTATGACCAAAAATTCAGCCGGAAGAACACCTTCGATTTTTTGGTTTTCTTTCTGTTAAGTTATATGTAGAGAGAAAGGAATAGCTTGCATTTGCTACTTTTTTCAGCTGAAAGCTACCTTCTTGAGACCTAATATCTTCATGTTTCATGCCATGAAGAGGCTAAATAGCACTATTTTATTTTGCTATTTTCTAGCATTTTTTCTTGAGTACTATTGCAAGTGCTAATTTAGGGTTTTTATGCTATTTTTGTGCTATTTTAATGATTTTTGAACAAAATTATAAAATACATGTTTTGCGGACCTAAATTTACGGTTTGGGCAAAATTCCATAAATTGGTTTGTTATATAGGTTTTACTGATTTTCTTACTAACTCGGTGACTTAATCGGGCCCCACCCATTTCAGACTCCTAAATACGCCATTGATCACATTATACGAGGTTTACTTCCAAAATTTAATTATTGTAATTGGATTTATCCCCAAGTACTAAAGATAGAAACATGAATTTACTACGACTCTAAAGCTAGGGTGCTAGGCCATCATTTGATATATATACCTACATCATATGCCGCCTTCCCCATTGGGGAGAAAAAAGGGAGAGTTTCCTTAATTAATGGGTCACCCTGTATATAAGCCGTCTCAAGTCAAATCAAATGCTCGCAAGGCCAAAAAAAATTCACAGATATAAATGAAATTTTATATACTAAATATTTAGAGAACGCTCTACAAGGTTGTAAAGGGAAGTTTTCATCCAAGATTTTTTTTCCTTTATGGGTGAATATTTGAACTGTCATTTTTGGCTAGTTGTTTGAGGTAATCAAATGGGGCTTTGAATATGTATTTTTGTCCATTCTTCTAACGATTACATCAAATTACATGTACAATGTATTGGCCGTCCGCGTCTGTGGTTTCATTGCATGTAATTTGTTTGGAAACAAAGACAATTCAAGTCAGACATATAAAACTGCCGCAACTGCTACAAGGATATCGTAGCGTTATATGTCTAAATATGCATCGTCTCAACATAATGTATAATTTTTTTTCTTAACAATTGAGGGAGAACATAAAATTAAAATATTAATATCATTTAAGTTTCGATTTTTACCACTAAATGGTATGAAAAATAGGCATTATTACAGTCAAAACGGTCAAAATATGCAATAAAAACCAAAAGTGGCCAAATAGGCACTAAAAACCAAAAATAGGCAAATAGGCATTTATAGGCACAATAGGATTTTGTATATAAGCTTCTTATCACATGAAACGTCTATATACGGAGTGTGCCTATCGTAGGATAAAGAGAGCCGGATAGGCGTTTGCCTGCTTTTCCGAACTATGGTGATGAGTTAATTGAGACTTGTCGTTCTCTCTGAGAAGTTTTAGTACTTGTCACCTACCCACACACAAACTACCCACTCATACAACTCAACATCAACTTCCATTTAATAGAATAATGTTTCTTGCTTCATTTGAAATATCACTGAGTGGCACAGTAAGGTGTATCGAAATAATAACATTTATCACTCCACACTCCAAGTGTAATTCGTTGTACGTTATTTATAACTCAAATGTTGTAAATGCAGTAAACGCATTTTAAGCTTTCTCTTTTGAATCTCACTTACTGTTGCTTCTCCAAACAGCATGAAACCATGTGATTTTGTTGTAAGGAATAATGCATCATACCAAGATATCTCCAGTAGTAACAGTCAGGTAGTCTGAGATGGAGCTATTTTAAAATAATTTTTCGTTTTTTCATTTGGATCTAAATTAGATCCAACTTATCATGAAAAGTTGTTCAATAACCAATGAAAAGTTGGATCTAATTTAGATTCAAATGAAGAAACGAAAATTATTTTAAAAAGGCTCCGTCTCTGACTACCTGACTATTACTATGGAAATATCATGGCATCATACATCATGTAAGATATTTGTTACCTTTGATATGCTTGACTTGATCATGTGTAAAGAAAATAATGAAGTAGAAAGATAGACGTATGGAGAAAGTTACACACACACATGTGTTGGTGAGAAAATGACTTTTTTATTGAAAGCAGCAGAGCAAGAGTCCCTTAGGGAAAGTGTTGATTTCCAATAATAGCCATTCGAGTGTATAATCCAATTTTGAATCATTCCTAAGAATAAAAATCAATGAGAGATACCATTCTGGACTTTCTCAAATAAATACCGAAATATATCAAAATGAAACAGAAACTTGAAAAAACTTTTTTTCTCGACTATTTTAAAAAAATTCACTCATAATTCCATTATATATGAACAATTATTGGTCAGTCAGTGTATAACAACTCTGTAAGAATACTGTCAACCAATACATACCAGCAAAAACAAATATCAACGTTTTTATAGTTTTCCTAGACTTTAGTTAGAAGAAAGCCGGAGTATGAAACAATAAATAAAATGTTAGTTTCTGTAGAATTCTTAAAACATCAAGTCGGTCACCAATAAATATTTTCTTTCTTTGCTCTGAGTTATTTTTTTGGTTTGCTCGTCCTAGTCCTTGATTCGTATTTTCTGTATTCCCTTCTGTAATTGCATCCGATTCTTATTTTGTGTCATTGTAAGAAATCCTGGTCTATTGTGTATATATCTTTCTTCGTTCTCCTAATACAATTCTATCTAATATATCGCAAATTGCACACAATGTAAAGATACACACTTATATATATACATACACAGAATATATATGTTTGAATGTGTATATAAATTTGTACAATCTCAATCTGTATTGGTCATTCTGCTACAATAGTTATTGCGTCAAACATCCCATCACTCACTTTCCCTGTAGTGCTACTACCATGTGACTCTACACCGTTTATTGCTACACCTCGTCTCTTTGTGCGTATTTACTCCGTGTTAGTCTTACACTAGAAAGAATGTCGTTTGTGTAGCTGTAGGTAAAGTTAGCTGGGCAAATTTTTCTCGGAGGAGTATAGAATATAGAAGTAGGGGTAGTAATGGCTTTCTGGTTTATCGACTCATTATTGTGAAGAGATGCTCTACTAGTAGGAACACTTCTTGGCTGTTGGTGCTACACTCATTCTAGTTCATTCTAGTCGTGTTCTCTCTATCCACTCACACACATTACCAACTAAAGTATATTTTATACTGTTGTAATGTTCCTAAAGTTCTCTTCGATTTTTCCTTCTTGTGTGGAAACAGGAAAACTAGCAAATGCTTTCAGATGCATTTACTACCTTCGCGTCGCTCATGCAAAGTGCTGCTCCCATATACGCTGCATCTTCCTAGTAGTGGTATTAGTAACATCTAAAATGTAGAAGGCACTTATAAGGTGTATTAGAGCAAAGTGCTATATAGCAGATGCTTACCAAGTCTCACATTATTATTATATTATAACACAAGTGGAGCTACTAAGTAGACAACGCAGACATACGCTAAAATTTCCCGTGGTTGGATTTTAGTATTCCCTTTCAAAAGCATCATTATCATATCCTTGTCAGGTGTAGATTTAGGAAGATCGTCGTTCTACACAGTGGAATTGGAGTATACTACTTGGGAAAAAATACATCTTATTGCCCAGAGTATCTGTCTGTGTAACAACGTGCATTCTATACACCTACATAGCTTTCTATATGCACACACACACTAATACGATATATTAGAGTACGTGTAGCAGTGAAGATGACTATTTTAAGATTACTTTAAGACACTGTATATACCTAGTCACTTCTATTTCTACCTTAAGACGTTCACAGATAGACTGCTTAGTCTCACTATGTACATTTATGTAAAAAAGGATCAGTTGGTTTAGGTAGGCATTGATTAGAGAGTTCTGTTTGGTATAGTAGAGGAATCGGGTTTTTCATCGTGTGTTGCTGGTTGCTTGCTCGTGTGCACCGCAAAGTAATGAAACGTAAGTTAAAATAATGCAAGCCGAATTTGAGGCTGGGTTAAGAAGAAATGGAGTAGCCGTGCTCGGCTACTCTGCTGCTAAAGTGAGTGTAGTATGTATGTACGGTGTAGTAAGTAATGTTTGAATTTTGCACGGTTGAGTCGATTGGTGTTGGATGAACGTGGAGTGTTTGGTAGAGAAGGGTTGCAGAAGACACAGGAACAGGAGCAGGAGAAGCAGCAGCGGTAGCAAAGAAGTTGGGGTTTGCAGTTGAAAATCGTTGCTCTGCTGTTTCTCCAGCAAATATGTGAACGTGATACTTCATTGCATTTACATAAATCAATAGAGATAGAGTAGACGAGGAGACGAGCGAGCCATGAATCTGCCCTGAACTTACATTCTACACTGTCTCCACTCCACTACCACCACCGCTGTACTTCTCCTCCTACGGCTACTACTTTCTTTCTCCTTTATGTACTCAATGGTGACTCAAAGTCGTTTCGGTCTGAGTTATTGTTCTAACCATAAAAACACAGTTCTCTTTTATTTGTACACACTATATACACAAACACACACCTTTGCCCATGTACAACCAATACATTTTCTACAGTGTGTCAATTAACTTCCTTCGTTCATTCTAAATCCAATATCTTCCCAAATACCAGGGTACCAAAAATCAAAAATAAAAATGAAAAAAGAAAAATTATTTTACTGTTGGGTGGTTAGGAAATATCAAAAATGTTTTCATTTTAACATTTTTGCTTTTTCTGTGGATAACATGAATGATATTAATAGATTTCAATATCAGTGAAAGAATAAATATAGAATTTATCCGCAGTGTAACAAAGTGCATTAGAATATATAGAGATATGGCCGTACCCAGGATTTGGTTAGGGGCCCCCCATATTATATGAAAAATGACAATAAACTCGCACAGTGGAAAATATTTAACTGATTTGTGTCAAAACCCACCTAAACTGTATCAAATTAACTGTTTTGAAAAAATAACCTCTTTTTTGGGATTTCAGGGGTACTTGCCCTAGTGCCTTGTCGCTGGGTACAGCCTTGCATAGATATATTGCATAAAGCTATTTTTTTATCAATGATGTATCAATAATAGATTGAACTATACTGATAATGCTTTGTTTTCCTCATGCTATAAATATCTTTTAACATACATCTATTTACATCTTCGCTAAACAAGAATTATTACAGCTCCATGATTTTGTTATGAATTTTTATTAATAATTTCAATATAAAACGATGAAGTTAGTATTATATCTGCTTTAACCAAAATGTATGTATGTTGTGTAACCCACAAATCAATATTACATTTTGCTGGGAAAGATGTTTTATATGTACATACTATGCCTGAATGAGAAAGCAAAAGTAAAAACGGCAAAAAGTATGCTTTTTTAAAAAAAACCAAAAAAGCGTGCATTTTTTGTTCCCTGGAAAACACATCCGAAACTGTACTCTGAAATTCTTTTCGTGTTAGGGGTACACTATCTAACTATCTTGTAGAGCAAACGATAGGAATAAAACTAAAACCTAAAAGCCTTACAATTTACTTCACGCTGTTTACTTTGTAAACTTTTAGCTTTAAAGACTAATGGTTACTAATACATAACATAACATAAACTCTTAAACTCAGTTTTACTAGAAAAATGGAGTAGATAGGTATAACATCTCGAGAGTTGTGAGTGATGTATCGATTTATTTATAGCGCTTCCACCACCCAAATAGTGAAAGGAAACGCACACACATGACATTTTATATTGTATTTCCCAATACAAATATACTGTTCATTTGAAAAAAATATTTATAAATCACATTTTATTAATTATTCACTATTTTACAACAAATCAATAAGTGTGACTAAAATCTCTCATTTATTTTCCGTAATTAGTAATTACATACCATATATTATTACATGCTCAGTAACAGTATGTATAAATATATTAAATTATATTCGACCATGTACATACATTACTGCGCAAAGTAAAATACAAGCATCTTAGGAGTAGGAATTTTTGAGAATATTGTTTTGTTTCATTTGTGTGGTGTAAAATGCTGATAGAATTTGGAGGTTAGAACTCGGCACTAAAACTTGCATTGAATAGAAAGAAAAAGCAAATCAAATATTGCGTCCACATAGTCCCCTGCGTGCAAATAAAGAAGTAAGTAGGTAAGGGAGTATTTTATTATATATTGAGTTAGTTTTGAAGTGTTGTAGTGGAGGAGTGTGGTATATTGAGGGTAAGCGTGTAGTTTTTGGTGCACAAATATATATGTGCATATATTGAGTATCGTTGTCAAGTTCCACTCTAGGCAAGGAGCAATATAGTGCTGACGTTGAAAATTGTGAAAATTGTGGAGACGATCACAAAGAAAGGGTGGTGTGCATGGGAGATGAGTACGTCTTGAAATTTTCAGTGGTCTGGTGCTTTCCTTGACAGTAGCACTCACAAGCACGGCGCATGGAACGGCGTATAGCACTTGAATAATATCATCAGATCATGATAACCATTTACTTCTCCATTTCTAGCAAAGTACATAGAGTGCCGTTTTATTTTCATCAATATAAAACTGAATGGGTAGTTGTTTTAAGTTAGTGTCAAACTCAATATGGTGTCTATTTTTCGAACACGAGTTCATATGTCAAATTATACGTTTACTGCTTCTGCCAGAGTTTTCCCATATCTGTACACTGCATTCTTTTACAGCAGCACAATTCAGGATGTACTTGTCGGATTTTCACGTAATGACTTATGTTCAACTACACAGAAATGGAAAAGAGATAATTTGACTTGACATTTGAAGCTCTAGTCTGCGCATTTGAATTTTTTATGGAAAATTGCTTTCACAAAAATGAAAGCAAAACACAGACAAAAAGGAATCTCTGCACATCATATCATATTACAAGTAGAACTACACAGCACTTATTGTAGTGTCGATCTCTACATTCGTACTATCAACACAAATCTAAATCGGGAATTTCATATTTGCCGACAAAAGAAAATATTTGTGCCAGTAGTCAAGATATTATGCCTCACACTACAAAAAATGCTCTAGTCTCACAGCAAGGCATCTCAAATTATGTCAGAACTGCAGATAAACGCGTAGTATTGATGCATTGCAAGCAACCATCTTCATGCATCTAACTATGTGCTCATAACACAAACTGCCTTTCATTTGTATTCATTATTACGTACTACAGCCCTATTTTTTATTGCTATTGCGCAAAACACACACAATGAAAAATTAATTACAATCTCACAGTTATAGCTAAATGTACTTATGAAATATTTAACAATACAATTAGTGCAATATAATGAAAGCTTCATAATATTTTGTAAGTATTTTTAAGTACCTACTCATACGGATAACGTATATTTCAATAATATTACAAGAATTACAATAACAACAGCAGTTGTGTGACCTTCAGATATTATATTCAAAGCAATCAAGTCATAATTGGGGATTTGTATTGCTTTATTACGCTGTTATCTCTGTATGCAGCTTATATCATGCAATAATTCTAAGCCAATATTCATTTGACAGTTTTATTATTTTGGTATATTCATTTTGCTATCTTTATTTCATACAGACAATAATGTGATGTAGCATTATAACATTATGAGACACCAAATACAATTACAATGCCGTAGTGTAGTTATTGTTGCATATTCATGTGAAAGAAAAGAAAGTTTTTTCTTTCATTTTCGCCTAGTTTCTTGCCTTTATCTCGTCTCTCTTTGTCCCGCTTTTTCTGAGCTGTAGATTATATGGAGTATGGACGCACACACCAGACCACCAGTCTCCGAGACTCCGGCTATAACAATTTCGCTTCCATTTTGAAGGAGCCACTGTGCGAGGCCAAATGTTGTGATGTGTTTGGGAGTTTTTATGTTATTTTCTATGCTACTTTCCTCCTAATGGCTAACTCAAAGCCAATGTAGCACTATGTGCATTTTATAATATCCACTCTACAGCCTTCCCTCTTTCTCCCAGAATGTGGGGCAATATTAAAAGTACCGGATATAATATTATAAGCTGTACGGGTATTTCCTATACACTTTTAAAATTTTCCGTATTAATAAATGCGTGGATGTAAGTAAGGGCTGAACATTTTTATACAGCAAACATCACATGATGGAAAATGCAAGCAGTAGTCTTGGTTTAGTTGAGCTTTTTGCCTCAGAGAAGATCAAACTGATTTAGCGTGTCTCCCATCCCTGTCTAGACAATAAAAAGATATATAATTTTTTTCCTTAATGTTGTGCCCAAGTTTATGTAAGTAGTGCAAAGAATAATGCATTTTAGTTTTTAGCCTCACAAAATCTCACAAAGGATTTTTTCTAGAAATCATCACAATAAAAAAATTACGCCTCTCTAATTTAATTCAAATTGTGCAACACAGTCGCCTTATTACTACATGACTGTGTAATGCTGCACATAATAATATTTCGTCGTGTTAGTATAAGTTTTTCTCATTTTGTTGAATACTTTTACATCTAGTGTATTTCCGTCCTAGTAAACAAGTGCATGACGTTACAATATTATTTCTAGTGAGTATATCTAAGGCTGTAATAAATAAACACATTTGAGTAGGTAGCTCGAATTGAAGTGCGAGAGAGAGAGAGAGAGAGAGAGAATTATAGATAATGGAATTAGCCGTAGAGTTACATACATTTGCCAAAAACCATAAATTGGCACTATGCAAAATAGGAGATCAAAGGAATAGTATAGAGGGCAAGAAAAGACATTGACAAGAGCGTATGGGTATTTGTAGACATGTCGGAGACAGAGACAGGTTTACAAAAAGAGCATTTCCTAATGGAGATGTCACTTATGACTTTGTAGTTTAAAATGTTTATTTGAGTGCATTGCATACTTTTAAGAAATTACTACAAGTGGTTTGTATCCCGGGCAAAGTACCTAGTGGAGCAACGCTGCCTTTTCAAAGCAATTCGATTCCTTCCAGGTTCTTTCCATTTGTTAGAAAATCACATTTGTTAACTTTTGCATTTGGAAACGAATCCGATCACATCGCATTATTTTTCTATTCGATTACCATAGAAAAATTTGAAAATATCGTGTCAGGTTATCTTGAATCCTTTATAGTTCAGCATCTTGCCTGTGACATTAGTCCGCTGAAGCTTCTCCAGAAGCAGTTAAGTCACTTATAGGCATTACGAATACTTACACAACAGCACTACACATACGAGACTTTTGTCGTAAAATTTCGTTAGATAGGCTCCATAGATCGGCTTACGGGCAGACTGAACTTTCACATTTATAGGGGCAGATAGCACATAGTTATACACTCAGTTACATTACATGTGTACTACAACTACATATGCACAGCTACACGTGCAAAAAGAAAAAGAAGCTTAATATAACCAGCGGAGGAATGCTCACTTTTTCGTTTTTCACTATAAAATGCTACAACGTACTAATATGATATGACTTCCATGCAAGTCTAATCTTATTGGTGTTGTAGTTGTCGTAGTGGCAGTAATAGTAATAGTGGCATGTAGTCTCGCAGTTCTATTCCATTTACTCACTTGCTTTCTCAATCGAATCTTTACGAGTGTCATCTACTACTTTTATTCTCTTTAATGTCCTTGTGTAATATCATTCTTTACTAAATAGAGCATATTCTCCTGCTCTTCTTCCAAAGGACACTTTCCCACTACTAGGCTTTCCTCTCGCTTTTACTGCTCTAGGCGCTTCCTCTTTCCTTGACACATCAATATCCGACACATGCACCCAGCTACTAGTACTACCAAGAAGAGACACGTAATAAGGAGAATAATAACAAATTACAACCATATATACTCTTTCATTCCAATCATACAAAACCATTTCTCCTTTTGTCATAACCTACTACAAATCCCACAGAAACAATTGTGACACCGTAATTATAATAATAATCCCTCCAATTCATTTTTAATTTCCTGTCATGTAAATAATCAATTTCTATTCTCAACTTTATGTCGTAGAGTATTCTGGTTAAAGATATAAGGTGTACTATGTAATACATAATATGGATAAATATTCTTCTTATTTATTAGCAAATTCAACATACAAATAATAAAATATGGTTTTATAAATCAGCTATGGTATATTTAGAGTGTATATCCATATAGTTAGGCATTCTCAAACAAATCAAGGCCATATCCAGCATTTCGATTCGGGGTCAAGGTCAAAAATTTATTATAAATGACAATTTTGAGATAAAATTGAGCTAAATTGAGCCAAAAACACTAATTTGCATTGGCCGCAAAAATTTTCACGATTCGGGGCACTTTTTTGGTAAATTAACATTTTTTGTGATTTCGTCAGGGGAGGGGTGCACTTGCCCTAGTGCCCTGCCGATAAATGCCGCCTTGGTACAAATATATTTAATAAAGGCCTACAAATTATTAGGTATTTCCATTGGTATTGTGTTTATGAATTCGTCTCAGATTTTTGCAAGATATGCCATAAAGATATTATTGCTATAAAGAAGTGAGTGGGTATCAACTTTCAAATACTACCATGTAAAAGGCAAGAAATTTTAGAGATGAAAGGTTTCCTCCTTTCCTCTTACGTTCTTTGATCAAATATTGATTTAATTTGAAGACGTTTGGAATATCTGTGTAATCTATCAAGAAGTGTAGTTGAAGTGTTTTATCTACTAATGACGAGTCGGACGAAAAAAGAAGCATTTGTCGGTCTAACTAAATAGTCAAAGTAAATAGGTATTTAAAAGCTATGAAATTGCACGAAGAAGAAAGAGAATTCACTGGGGTGTTAGTTCAAGAAAATGGAGTCAAGTAAAGTCAATTAGTGTGCACTAGGTATTATATTAAAAGAGTTGCTGAGAATCTTGAGTTCACCTCTCATCCGCATGAAAATATAAAATTGTAAAAGTCATGAAACAAGCAGTAAAGCAAGGCAAGGGGCAAATGAGTTATCTACATGCTAATATAGAAATAATGTAAAGTACAATAGTAGGTCCTTCTATCACATCACTGTATTATTCAAGAGTAGTAAATAGTAATATAAATAATATAAATAAATACAATATGAAACAATGAAACTCATCAGAGTGATAAAACTGCATCAGTAATTATATTAATGGAATTAATATCTGAATACAGTGTTTTATTAGTATTGATCAAAGTCTTGTAATTTATTATCCCAAGAAACAGAGATAAATATGCAGTTTGCAAATGGAAACTCAAAATCTCAGTCAATATTGTGTTTGTTTCCTACGCCATTTGTTTTTGTTTGGCCGAAAATCTTGTTTGAAGATTTGTGTAAGTAGGTATAGTCATAAGTCATATAAAGGTCGAGATCTTAAAACCTAACTGATGATTTCGTACACCTATTACGATGAAGATGCTTTTCATTGAAAACAACTGATATACGTGTCTAATGTCTATATAGTAAACAGAAACACTAAATATAAACAAAGCTTTTATTGCGAGAGTTAAGTACTGTAGAGAAACGGCCAGTAGAGCAGAGAATCCTTTGGCATAAAAACAGAGAACATTATCAGGGCCATCATGTAATGGCGCACTTGTTTACATTTTCGCGCCCATCAACATAACTCTCGTCACTTTTGGTTTTTATTGTGGTGCTCAAGTATAATGCATTATTATTGACATGGAAAAGTGCGGTCTGTTGTTATCATGATCGTTTGTTTCCATTGGACACTTTATGTACTGCAACGCCTCTTTTGTTTGTTTACAGAGTTGAAGATCAGCGGACAGGTGTTGATTACAGCGGCCGTATCTGCCCTATATGTCGTCAAAGAGATGTAAGTGCAAAATCTAAAACTTTTCGTACAAATTTAGACGTAAAATATAACTGTTCCAGATTGGCTAATATTTTTCTCCTGGATAATATAACGCTCTCCTCTTCTACGATGTCCCATACGATTTATACACTGGCCTTAAGTAGTCGCTTTAGTCCTGCCTCAAGCATACAAGATATCTGGAATACACTGTAGGACATAATATTTCTGTGTATTTGCGTCAATGACTTAATATGATCATTCAATTAGGTACTCAACATTACGTGCTTTCAGAGCGTTTGGCAAAAAACAATAATCCTACAATACTTGGTTGTCTTAAGCAAATGTTCATTTCATGTCTAAGTCAACTTCAACTTGTCAACTACAAAGCCATTTTTGATTTTATTTCCTAAGGCAGTTTAAAGCCGTTTTAGAGACCGTCCAGATAAATCGTAAATTATGACGACTGTTTAATCGTAGACGTCCGCACCCTTGCGAGACGTGAAATCACGCGAAAACATACAGGGAGGAAAACATAATATACACACGCACAAAGTGATGATGAATCATTTTCATTACTATTCTCACTCACCACATACACACACATTTTCTAGATCAGTACATTTGACCTCTAATTTTGACGTGATCTTTACTGGACAGCCTCTTTATGAAGTGATTTCTCAAAGTAAACATAAAGTTACCGTAAAATCCCTATTAAACCGCAGTGCGGTTTAGCGAAAATGAGAGGTGGCCGACCCTACGGTTTATTTGAGTCCTTTCTATTTCTACTACTGAAAGTACTACGGTTTAATTACGGTACTACGCAACGTACTACTACGGTACTAGAATTTTACAACAGAAAATTAAGTACAAATGGTTTTATTCTGATAAACAAAAGCAGTATAATATGTGTATGTTCTTCAATATCTAAAGTAGAAAAGTAGAAAGACCTTTCAACGAAACGCCACAAAGTTTTACATATAGCACTAGGTTTTTTATGTTTTATATTGCTAAAAATGTAGGTACATAAACATTTTAAATTCATTTCTATGACCAATACTTAACTTTATGTTTACTGTGAATTTGCCGATTTTAAATTTTTGTGTTGTTTATCAACCAACCATTATGTCATTTCATTGGCAATTAAATTCGTAGGACGATGCTGCCCTTACACAAGATAAATTGGGTGTATTATTGATGGGTAATATTATTACAGAATCCAGCATAAAATATTATTATCCTGTGTGTTAAAATTGCGAGGCAGGGCTCTAAGGGTCAATCGTGTGTAAAAATAAGCAGTATGTGACATCGTAGAAGCAATATGCAGTTACTATTATGGTTCTTCAGGCATTTACTCTTTCGTTGATTTTTGCGAACAGGGTTTTTGTACATGTAGTCCGATTTGTGTGTAGAATTCCAAAGAAAATAGGATGAATTTTATTTGATAGTATAGATTAATTTTTGGGACAGGGACGTTCAACACTCCTCAGAACATATTTTAACAAAGGAGATTTTCTGTATAGGTGAGCGGACGCGATGGTTTGCCGGGCCAAGAATGTACAGAATGCAAAAACATGGTATGTAATCGATGCGGCGGAATGACACCACATCCAGAAACCAAGGTAAAATATTTGCTAACATATACGGCTACTTTGAATTCTAAACCCAATGTGTATAGTAATAAATGCACGTGGTATCACGTATAGTTTATAGCGTACTACGATAATACGTGAATAAAATATACACTAAGCACTACACACATAGTAGGATTTTGTGATCGTAGAATTAATGGGGAGAGCGTAAATATTTGAAATTACTGTTTGAAGTGAAAAAATAGTAATGGTGATAAAATTGGTGTGCGATTACTGTTTTATGAATAGCTTGATGCGTATTGCAATAGCGAAGTGTATTATTTGCAGGCAGGATGAAAAATTAATGCAAGTTGGTGGCACAATTGTTTGTGAGGGCATGGCATTATTGCCCACGCTTATAGCTGACACAATAACACCAAGTGTAATGAATCACTCTACTTTGTATTTTTGTCTAGACTGCATTTGAACTTCATAGTAGACTTTTGCAAATTGTTTGCGTAACGAATTAGATAAAACCTGTAACTAAGCAAAACAAATGTTGACTTGAATCTCCTTTCTCTTTCACCTGCATTGGCAAGTGTACAACATGCAGCAAGAGTCACACACAGTTTACATTTTATATACTCGCAACACCAATTTTGCCATTTATGTTTACACATGACTTGCGACTGCTCTTTGTGATAACAGTGTCTAAAATTAGATAGCAATTCATTCATTTACTTTGCAAAAAGCGAATAGCTGCCTTATACAGTTTCTATTATTACTTAGGTAATCATGTAAACAGTTTTTCTACCATATCATATTCCTAGTAATGCGAATTATAATTTTGTCAACGTATCTTTGCTACCAGCAATCTAATGTTTCACTTTTTCTGATGCCTAATTATACAAACCCAGCTAGATACGAGTCAAAATAATAAATATTTATCTGAAGGCCTCTAAAAAACTTTTTACGGGAGATATAAATACATTTATACATGCAATGGTACATGTAAAAAACATAGATAGCTAGGTACTAGGTAGTAGGTACCTATTATTTTTAACTTTCTGATATTGAAAAATGTAGGAGTTTGTTTAGTGTTTAATATGCTTAGGTAATTGTGTTTCGCAAATGAAGAAGCTGAATAGTGTGCAATATTATTAGCACAACAGAAATTATTAGTGTGTTTGGATTAGGAAATTGGAAGGAGAACTGTGCAGCAAATTGCATTAAGGTTGGGAAAGACCCTTAATTTATTTTTCATGTTCTTGAGCGCGATGAATATCTTATTGGAGCTGAAGGCTGTTGTGTAGTAGTTTCGCATATAGACACATCAGTATACATTTGCTATGTGTACGCAATATCTATATACAAAACACGATTACTCCACTTTGTAGAATTCTTGAAGGCATTATTAGTTACACCACCACGTTTCAATGTGAATCTACTGTGTAGTGAAATAAACTTTCTACGTGTAAATGGTTGCTAGAACTCTGTTTTCCTTTAATTTGGCTACACGAAATTCATTCTCATTATTGTAATTAGTAGCTAGCCATAATTGAAAGGAATTGACTAATTTTGAATCATTTTCATTACCACCGGCTTTTTTCTAGTGTTGCACAACTCTAAGACTAATAAGAGATTCTAAGAGCATCATGAAAAAAGAGTCTCGTGGAACACAATAAAGTACGAGCATTATAGTTAGAGTAGTAGAGACACTCAAGATTTCGTATGCAGACAAATCTGTAGTAGATTCGGAGCAGAGTCAGTGTACTAGTGCACTGTAGTCGTTGTTTGGTAAATAGACGTGCAGTACTTATAACTCGGTAGTTTTGGCCAACGCCATGGTCGGAAAGGAAACCGTGAGAAATGTGTGAAGGAATTCTGGTGTAGCCAAAGGAGAGCTTAGCCATTCAAAATATCAAAAGCAAACCCTTAGCGTACGTTGGAGTTGGATCGATTTCTTGGCAAGACAGCAGCAACCAAGCTGCTTATAAAACTTGCACATACACACGGAACCTAGAATAACACCTATATCTTTATTAGATCCATACTACTAACAATATTCACTAGCTCTCCCATTATTACGTGTGATTCCTAATCTACAGCAACGTCCTGTTAGTGTTATGTTAGTACTAGTAAAGCTACTACACATATCCCTCACTAATATTTCCATCTTCCTATCGCCAAACCCCAAGCACTTTGTGTTCAGACATAGACAGCATTAAATATAATGTAGACCCAATATTATGTACAGATCAGATATACATCGCCAGTTAACACTGCCACTCTACTCCACTCCCCAATATCAATCCAAACCCTATAAAAGAGTCCTAGTATCCTGCACTAGCATTACACTGATCTTTTCTCCAATCCCTTATATACCCTTAGGGATCATGCACAAAACACGTAACCAAAATTTTGCCAATTTTGGACCCCCTCCCCCCCTCTGTCACCATGTGTCAC
>JAQFYB010004374.1:0-16458 GCA_034694085.1 Pogonognathellus longicornis
TGCTTTTCCATTAGAACCTGAGTTTTGTTATTAAAATATTTATAGATGTCAAAAGAAATTCTACAAACGTTTTCTCCCTTTGTCATTGTAAATGTGAAGCATCATAATACAGATTCATGTACCTACACCCACAAAGTTGTTTGGATAGAATTGTAGGTTAGGCACTGTTTTCATTTTAGACAAATTTTTTTACATTTTGTTCTCATTATTGATTGAACATACAGAAGTAAAGAGAATTTTTGCAGTGTTTAACTTCCCAATGCAAATATTTAGCTCTGTCAGCAGCGTTTGTTTTTGCTCATTGCAATAATTTCATATACTTTTCTATTCAAGAGGAAACCTTTGCCAGGTCAAGCAGCTAAAAATTGATTTAAAAATCTCATCCGGCCATTTCCGCTTGAGGAAAAGCAGAATCACTTCATACGGAATATTTTATATAAAAAGTCTTATCTGTAGTTTGAGTTATTTGTATCACAAAGTTCATATATAGTAATCCTAACACTGCTACTATGTATACTTTAACATGCATTCCAAGTGTAGAAATCCGTGTGTGTTTGCGAATGTGTTATAAAATGGTAAAAGGGGAACTATGAACTCGTTAAGATGATGAGTAAGGCTAAAATCTTGGCTTGCATTTTGCATACACGACTTTGTACTTTAAGTGAGCAAACACAAACAATAGTACCTACATAGAAAGAGAGTGTACAATTTCCTCCTTGTAAATATGTAGGCGTATTACGTATACTATCTATCAGATAGTTTCATCAGGAAGCATTATAGGGGAATAGGCACAGTATAATATGGTAAACACAAACATGTAGCACTATGTTTACTGTGAAGTAAGTTGCACATTTATTGTGTACACACGCTGAAGAAATAGTACTACAGTACAGATTAGGTTGCGGAAACTTAGTGTGTTCATCTTAGGCCAAGGCTATTACTTAGCTATGCAAAAGTGGAGGGACATAGAAGAACAGTACATTACGTAGATAGATACATATTTGTATGTATACACTACACAGTACCTTATGTAATTTAGTTGTAGTTATGTATATGCATATAGATGTAAGTCTTCCCAACACACAACTGTAATGTAATGTTGTTGAGTTTCACTTAAAACACTCATCCATATTAATGTATCAACATCAACTATCTTGCTTACTGCGTACTTGATGCTCTTTAGTAACTCTTGACTTGAGCCTTGTTCTAACTTAGCATTTGTTCTCAAACAGAAAGTACATCTAACTCGATGTAGTACAAAACTACAACCATTTCCCTGTATATTCTTCCGGGGCAATTTTATTTACAGTAATATTCCGCCCATACACACACACACTGAACTGTATAGTAAGTACGTACGTAGTGTAAGTAACAAATAGTAGTGTTCTTTAAGTACACTACAAATTCTAGCTCAATGTGCAATCGGACTAATGCACCATAGAAAATAGCATGCACATCTAAAGTCAGATGGAAAATACGGTGAAAAGGATACTCTTTACGGAAATTATAGACAAACTCGCACTTATCGTCAGTCTCTTTCTCTTTCCAATGCAGCAGGGTTTCAGCAGCAGCCGATTTGTATAATAAAAACATGGGTGCATGGACATAGTGGTGAAAATGAGACTTTCCAGCTATAAACATTTCCAAACGAATGTTTACATATAAAGCACCCAATATTATTGAAACTAGGCTTTTAGCTTCACCATACCAATATTATTTTGTGTATAAGTCCACACAGTATTCATATTATACTGCACTCTCACTGATATCATACGGCACAAAAATATATTCTAGTACTAGTGTAGTAAAGAAAGCTGAAGCTTTTGCAAACAGAAGAGTGTACTACTAGAAAATACACGGAACAATGCCTATAGTATTTATTTGTTTCTCGTATATGTGCACTCTCTCTTTTATATATAGAGGTATGGGGAATATATTTTATACGTGTTGTACGTAGCATGTACCATTTTCCATTTCACAGTGAAAAGTTTCTCGACTTGGTTTCCTGCCTTGTGTGCATGTAGGAGCGGAGTCATGAATGACTCATGAATATAGAACAAAATGATACGGAGCTTTGTTGAGGTTTCGGTTTCACTGTGGTTAGACTGCAATAACAACTACAGATATTCCAGGGCTTTATGATTTTCCCAAACCCAAAAAACAGTATTCTTCTTATAGCTGTTGTATTACAACAACGATTCACCTTTGTGGAATGGAAAGTGGTGATAAGAGTCACAAACCGAATGGAACAGACAACACGGGATGAAACGTAAGAAAGAGAAGAACATTTATAAATAACAAATGCATATACAATACAGATACTCCTAGTAGCAGTACGTGTAAAAGCAGGAGTAGAGGTTGCGATACACTTTTACTACAATTCACAGCGAATGAAAGAGCGAAAGCAATATTTACTTTCACTTCGTATCTCTACATTCATTCGCCAAATTGTGAACTGTAAAAATTTTACTGCCCTAATTTTTCTTGTATGAAGCAGCAATATACGTCTCTCAAAATGGAGAACACCATGGAGCTTTAAGAGATTGGAAAAAACTTCGGTGTGTATTTGTGTGTCCATCAAATCCTGTACTATACGCAATCATTTCATCTGGTTTTTCCTGTACGTAGCAGTACTAAAATAAAAACTTGCAGTTTGTGGGTGTATTTGGGTTAAATGTGAAAACAGCAAAAAAGTAAAATGTTTTGTTGAGTTTTATGTGCACACATAATACACAGTTTTCTAGAATGAATAGAAGTCGTCATCACATCAGATGTTTGCATGTTGCATTTGTATTCACGGTGTATTCTACAGAATATACACAATATATGTACACCTGGCAAATATTTCCTTGCTCAGAGCAAAACTGCCTCAGTAAACACTGCTAGTAGTAGCATTACACAATAGTTGCACTAATATCCTGAATACTTTACAAAAGTCGTTCTATCACTGGAACACATAATACATATACTTACACAAGATTACTGGTATTACATTCGGAACTACATCTGTTAAACCACAAAGAAGGTAATAATATTGCACTACTATAATATAGCACTACCTACTTTCCCATAGTACTCCTATTCTGAATACGTAATACAAGTTGCACTCTAGTCTCTAATACTAATACTAATACTACTAATACTGAATACGGATACGGGAAAACAAATATACTTGTATGTATACTCAGGAAAAATAGTACTGTTGCAAAATAGTAATAGCTGTATTTGTATTTAGTAGTTATAAGTTCTAGTAGCACAGTAATGGTTTGGGGAAATGAAAGGGACAAACCTCACCCTAATCCATGTCCATAAAATAAACTCTTTGGTTTTATCAATAGCTACCAAACCAGGGAACAACCACACAGTTTTGATCATCACACAATAGATATGATTATCCATGTACTGCAGTTGCACATGGGCTACCTGGTTACTATACACATAGATAAGCCCACATACTACTAAACCTTATTTGATACGAGAGAAGCTCCTACTTTCATCTAATGCTTTTCTCTATATAATTTCTTAAACCAAGGATCTAAATTACACTATACACTTTTACACGTATGTTATACATAGCATGTATTTATATAAAGATGTTTGTAGGTGTAAGCTTATCCTGAAAAGATGTAGTTATAAGCGAGCGATTCTCGAGATTGAATTAGGGGTGATGAGGTATCTGTGTCGTAAGGGTGTGTCATCATGTAATACCCAAATCCCCAACTTTCACTTGCGTCTCCAGCCATTTTCAGTTTTTATCCGGAAAGTACCTCTCACCTTGATGGGTAATGGATACTATATTCCTTACCACACGCAATGTTATTACCGCCGATCATACTACTTCCCTTCCCCTTCTTTCACTAATATTCCTATATCCACAGTCTATAATCTTCAGGCAGATGTATAAAGGTGTATAGACAAAAGATACCCACACAAGCTGAACACATGGGAAATTGTAGTGAAGTATAGTACCTCCATCTCTAACGTAGCTAGTACCTACGTAATAATAGTGTGATCATCTTCTCATTTGATCTTGTCTCTGCGATTACCTTCCCTCCCGTATAAAAAACTTGTCTCGTATCATTTTCCTGTTGTGTCTTTGCTACATCATTACTATTACTTTTACACCACAACCCTTTCCTGCTTATCTGACAAATGGATTATATACACCACTATATATAGGAACCTAGTATATACCTGCACATTAAAGAGTAAGGGAAATCTTGAGTCGTCTAGATTCGTTACACACTTGAGATACATTGAAGACACAGTTACGAGTAATAGAAAAAGGTACTTTAGATACAATGATACAAGTACTAGGACGTTAGTTTCACAAGACACTATACCAGTACCACATTGGGTTACAAATAAACGCAGATAGCGTATACTACGAGTAAATAGAATCTGTCTGCGATGAGGAAGTAAGGTATATACATGTAGGAGTGAGTGCTGTGGGTATAAAAAGAGTCTATTAAAATGAGACAAGACTGTTACACTTAGTTAGAAATAGTTGATATACTAAGAGTCTTATAGGACGGAGATAATGCAGAGAGATATATCGTGGATAAACGACAGGCAAACACACGGTGATTCCATGTGATGGTTATTGTTTGTTTTAAGCCGTTGATTCAATGCCCATTTTGTGTTTATCTGAGCCGAAAGAGAAGACAGTTAGACATGGAGAAACAAGTGAAGTGAGGAGTAAGTGGGATTCAAGTGGAGTGACTCGACTTTGCCACAAATTGTCAAAGTAGCGAGAACTTTGGATGGAACTCCTCGTGTCGTCAATGTGGATTTGCTGTTCTTGCTGGCAAATGTGTCTGTTGGAGGTATATGTTGAGTGGCTGTAGGTAGTGTGGGTGAAGAGAGGCTTCGGGTGGACTGAGGCGTGTACATGTGTATGTGTATGTGGATTGATATGATGATGTGATGTGTGGTGCTATATATACTAATAAAACAGTGCGGTGTGTTGTTTTATGTTATATGGGTGGGTGTGTTTAACCAAAGGGTACATCTGTATCTGTATATAGGTATGGTAGGTGCCTAGAGTACAAGACTATTAAATGTAGTGCTATATACATTACGTTAACTGTTTTGTAAGCTTTAGGCATTATGTGCTTGAGGTTTTCCGTGCCAATCCACAAGTATCAATATTACACATATGTGAATACAGAATGTGTGTGTGGTTGGTTGGAGACTGTTTGTCTGTCTGCGATGCGAACAACCTAAAGATATTTATACAGTCGACTTATGTGTGAGTGAAGTGTATATAGACTGTGGCAAAGTATTTCTGTGTGTAAGTATACTGGGAGAAGCAATGTGCATTATGGTGTGCGTGCTCTTACAGAGAGCGAGAGCTTGAAAAGCACTAAAAATCTAAAACAGTGTAAAATGCCGTAGCTCCTCATCGTCTGACTGGGAGAATGTATGTGTAAATGGGAAAGGAATCTAGGCCATTCTGGCATTTTTTGATTCTTTTGGCATATCTTCTTTTTCCCCGCTTTTCCACTTTATTTCTTTCTCCACTCTCTTTCTCTCTCTGCGTATGTATCATCAGTATTAGTATAAGTATGTGATAATAATATAGTTTTACGTGTAAATGTGGAGTGTATGAAGAAAGTGTGGTGCATGCATACACATGGAAGCAGGCGTTGCTGAGCGGAGAACAGCATTTTTTCTCACTTAAAGTCAAAGTCAGCTCTTAGAGTTGACTCCAATCGCCATTTCTTCGAATCTCGTGAAGTTAAGTGAAGTGAAGGGATGAGTGAATCGTTCAATGCTGTTCCTTCGTGGATATATTTAGTATAGGGAAAAAGAAGTGTAGTCCGAGGAGGACTCGAGTTGAGTGACTGCTTGGAAGTAAAGAGGGCGAGTAAAAGTATAAAGTTGTACTTAGGCAGTAAGCATGTTGTAAGTAAAGTGCGTAAGTATCACACCGTTTTTCCCTATCGTGTTCAACTAATGTTCAGTGTATTTTGTCTGTCCTAGTACTACCGCCGTACACCATACACTTCAATAGGACCAAGTACGTTATTTGCAAACCATCACATTTTGCCATACACAAGAACTACTTCTATTACATATGTTAAACTATACACAAGCACTACACATATTTTAACCTTTCCTTTTAGTATGTGCAATATTCCTCATGCTATTACCAGCATTAAATGCTGCACTTCCAATATGTGCCTTACACTTATGTTACTACAGACACTAGCACTAGTGTATTACTTGTATACAGATATGTACAGTAGTCTTGCAAGTTAAGTAAGTGCTATATATAATCTTACACACTTATGCAAGTTCTTTCTGGAGCTTTGACCAAAGTGGAGTGTAGTGTGTTTGCAAGTGGAGACTCATAGTGGATGTGTTTCTGTGTATAGAGTGGAGTACGTGTAAGTAATAGGCAGTTGGATTATAGTTGAGTGGATGAAGAGGGACATGCCAAATGCCAAGAAGCCGTAACTTGAGAAAAAGTTTCTTTTGCTTTTGCTTTTGCCGTGGTATGGATGCCGTGCTTATTTCGTATTTCCTATGGGGCAATGCACATTCAATCCAAAAAGAAGCAGAACAGCTTAGCAGCAAATAGTAGTTGATTTGACATTTTGTCACGTACAGTTGTGCCTCCATAAACCTGACAGCTTGTGACTATTAAAGGAATTTAATGGGAAGAGGTGCTGCATTTAAATTTATTTTTGACCCGACCTCATTTCACTACTGCTACCGCCTTTTTCCTCTAACATTAACAGCAAAGCATTCCACTTAAAAAGTTGGAACATGTAACATTATATTGTTCTTTGTAAAAGAGAACTTAGTGTCAGTATCTCTTTCCAGCTATTTATGAAAGTACTATGTACAAGTATGCGTATGTTTTATATTTTATACTTGTGCATGCCATACTCTAGGTATATTCTATGTGTACTTTATGGTATTGCATTTCTAGTATTAATACATACAAATAACAGTTGTAGTACTAGAAGTATATACATCTAGAGCAGTACTTATTACTTATATATGTTGTACTTGTAATTTGAAGTGGCCCGTCTTATTCCAATTTCTGTACATGTATACATGTTCGCACAGTGAGCGAATATCATTTCGTGCTTCTACTTTACTAGGGCTAAGGCTTTTAGGGAATTAACGCCATAAATTTTTACAAAACATAGTTTTTTGTCCCAAGTTGGCACTTTAATTTTAACTGGTTTCGTCTTTGAATAGGTATAGATGCAGAATGTATGTTCTGTGCACATTGCACTACATACAGGTATGTATGTAATACACAGTTGTAGTGTAAGAGAGTTGTTAATCTATGAACATTCTAAGAAATACGCGATTGCTGTACAAAATAATGTGAAATACAGTAGTCTGGAGATACATAGAGAAAGAGTTGGATGGAGAGCGTATTACTATTGCACCTCTGTATTAAGAAAGATAAAACAAATTGAAACAAGAAGGAATGGAAACGCACAGACATATATTGCTGCATTGCTAGTCGGATGCTAACATTTGCCGTGTCCTTTTCTAATTTCTCCAACTTTCTCCAATTTATCACTTAAGGAGTCATGAATTTAAATTCACATTCCACTGTACTCTCTATGATAAATGAGCACAGTCATGTAAAGTTGTTGGGCAGGGCTTTTATACTCTCCGCTCCTCCACACATTCAGTTCACAATGCAATCTGTAGTAAATTCGTTTTCTGTGTATGCAACATCAGCACCACCAGGTTAAGTTCTTCCATGTTCGTTATTACAACGTACACTCACTTACATGCAGTCTGTACAAGTGTTTATTTATTCATGTAATGTACGAAAGCTCCAAATATTGCATTAATACCGTTTGTATTGTGTTGCTTATGGTTAACTTGTTTTCAGCCACCAACTACCACTTCTATTTATGACTACTATTTTCAATATAAAGAAAAATAGCATCTTAGTGTGTAGGTAGTTCTACTTTCCTGTTTCTAGTTTATAACTTAAACCAAGGCTAAAGCTAAAACAAACTTAAACAATGCATGCGAAAAGATTCAAAAGGATATTCCATTAATCGTAACTTAGAATTGGGAACAAAATTCTTACTCCGCCTTTGAATTCCATATGCTCTAGTTCCAGTATGTTGAACCATTCAGTCTATTTTCAAATTATAATCTCATTGTTAATTTTATTTATTTATTTGTGTCATATAATTCTTCCTAACCTTAATTTCCTAACCTAACCTTTTTATTACGATGAGTAGGTATGAAATTTTTAACTAATATTTTTATACGCATATTTTAGGTTCATAGTTGCCTGTATAGTTGTTTGCACTAAGAATAGAGTTGAATTCATTGAAAGTGGACAAGGTTTGGTGAGAAAGTGGTTTACATGTTGGAGTATTTGCAAACTCATGCATAGTAATAATATTATGTTCACATGTTCATTGTATAGAAAGTTCTCCTTGGGAGTTGAATTGCTAGCCAGTGTAGTGCTTTGCCTACCATCAGGCTCCAACCACCACGAGGCGTGGAAAACTTTTGATTATAAATTATGTTAATTGCACATCAACTATGTGAATATATCCTAATTCTTGTCTATTGCAGTTGTAGTGTTAATTGCTCCGCTTCAATGCTTTTACTTGCACGCTTTCCCTACTCGTATACCAAAATTAAAGGAAAATAGTACACACTACTACTTTCTTATGTATGAGTGTATTATACTCTTAGTTTGTTAGTTCTGTGGGTGTTCAGCTAATTTTTAATACTGAATTAGTGACCTACTTATTAAAGTTGTAGATGACTACTTAAAATTGTGGCCCACAGGAGTCCGTCATTTTCTTTTCAAACTAAACAGTCTGTAAAATTACTAAGTGTAGTTTTCTTACATAGAAACTTATAAAACTGTTCAAGCTCATTTTGGAAAAGGATTTGTGGCATTCTCTGTACTTTTAAAGTAGTAGGTAGTTAAACCAACAGGGTAATGAAAATACAATTTTGCTCGTTTGAAAAACTGGTACTAGGATTTGAGTCTGTAAATTATGTCGCGCTTTAGCATATTTATGCATATGTAATGTAAATGCTGGGAAGTTGGTATTCCTTGTGCAAAATTACATGCTCAGCCTCCCTCGCTCATTCTGTCACTCATGCTTGATATTAAATCAACTAATTCATTCATCAACCCATTTGACATGCACGTACAGAGCACTGTTCTTCTGGACAAGAAAAATTTGCGTGGCAGATGACATTTTCGATTTCATCTACAGATATTTCTCATTTCATACTCAGTTTAGTTTGTTAGCAACCTAACAAGTCAACTTGTGCACATAAACTTGTATCATGTTCTTGTATTTGCAACTCCCAGCATTTCGTTGCAGTTCTCATTACTCATTTCTGACATGACGGCTAAGCTTTTTCACAAAAATGGAAAAGTCAACTAACCGCGTGTGAGATACATCTATACACACACACTACACCATGTCATTTTCGAATTTCGCCCTTTAGTACATTTATACTTCAGAGGTAGCCTTTCAATATAAATATGTAGCACCCACACACTATACCTTATATACACGTATATGAATCATTTGTATCCTTCGATACTATTTGTGTTAGGAAAACGAAGGAAAATTGGCGATTAAAATCTGGAAATGGAAAAGTCATGCCGACATATTTTCATTTACATGGTTTCCTTCGTACAAACTTATCAGCTTTGAACATTCTTCTCTAAAGAAGAAACAACAAAGGCCATTGTGACTGGTAGACAACAGAAAATCACTCAACTTCTGTTTCAATTTACTACTTTCCAATTTCCCTAGTCTTTCTTCTCGAAATAAGGAATCAAATGCTTCTCATTGTAGAACACAACGACTCTTGTACATATTACAACATTGAAAGAGAGGATAACAATACTTGAATGGCAAACCTTCGAGGAATCAACTCACAAGACAAGTCAAGCTCAAGAGTAATTCGACCGAGAAATAATTTAGCAAGCATAAGCAAAAGTACAAGAGACGAGCTGGATTTGTATTAGTTATACCATTAGTTCCTATACACATTGCATAATATTTCTACTCTATGTATATACACAACTATAATACAAAATTTCTCTATCCAGGCCAATTTCATAGTTAGCTGAACCTATTCAGGAAATAAAATCCAGGGACCCTGATTCAAAAACTAAAAAGCCTTATGAACTAAACTGTTAAGTGGAAAGAGAAATGGCAAATCTTAATCCAAATCTTCAAATCATTTTTGTTTCGCAGTACTTACACAACCCACTCCTAACTTTCTTCTTCCTTTTAAACTTCTTTTTCGTCCAACTGTCCCATGCCGTGCCACTGCACTAGTGCTATACAAGAGCAAATAATCTGGAGAAAGCGTCTAGTAACTCACAATGGAATCCCATATTGCTATACTCAACTATGTAGTTCATAGGGAGGGAGAAATGAAAAGAAATCCAGAAAAATGGTCACCAGCCAAATAATTTTTTGCAATGAACCTTGACAGGTTTATTAATAAGAGGCTGGGCTGTTCTTTCCTTAAAAAGTCTGATATCCTTGGCGTGGCTGCCAGTATATAATCCTCCTACATATATTATAACCCTACACCATATACTTACAAGTATTTTCTCATACTTACCAAAATATACGTTTCGTGCATGCTTATCCCCCGCAGCAGAGTAGAACTGTACATATAATACATGTATTAGCAGTCTCACTCACAGCTACAAATCTAGTATGCCTTACTTACCCTTACCCAACCAAGTCACACAATATACAACTGGTTGACTGATCCGGAATAGCCGAATAACACGTTCCTTATAGAAATTATGGCACTATTACCACTTGGACTAACCAAAGGGACTTTTATGCCATACACAATGCTATATATAAGTCTAACACGTATGTATGTATACACACTGAACTGAAATGCCCATAATGCAAGCTTTGAGTTTATAGAACCTACACCAGTATTCTTTTATATAGGTAAAGAGTGGTGGATGTTGCTTGCATTGCATCGCATGGTATGAATGAATTCATTCCCATGACTTTCATATCTTACGGCTCACATCGCCGTCAAAGTCAACGCAATGTTCAGGCAAGACATGGCAAAATGTAAAGGCACTGCTCTGCCATGGAATGGGGAATGGAAATCGTGCTTCCTTTATTCTTTGCAGTTTTCTATAAAACCATGGAGTCGTCAGTGCTTTTGCCTGGTGGTCTACAACACAGTGGAGTCTGCACATACAATACACAGAAGCTTTTGACCTCGTTGAGACGTTTGTAATGTAATATACATAATTTAAGGGATCAAATTAATGGGATGTGCTCCCTGGAGTAAAAATCATAATTTTTCTAAATAGCCGAGTGAAGCCAAGTCAAGTCAAAGTAAACCACACTGAGGCCATTCCTTCATAGAAACACTACACTATAGGACTTTTATCTGTTAATACAGCCTTTCTACATAGCAGGGTGAGCTAGGACTTTCTTTTGGAACATTGTACAACTATTAACTTCCACACTAAAGTATGTTGTAACTGCATTAGTTGTAGTATTTAGTAGTGATATAAAATGCTACACAGATATAATAATGGAGATAACCAAAGAACATTTGCAAACTGGTAGTTTAGTACTAATTTAGTATTTAAGCAGTACGTAAAGTAAAGTAGAGACACAGTGTATTTGTGGAGTATTGCATAAGTAGTAGTCGACTACTGACTCTACACTCAGACTCTTCCATCCACTTCCTCGTCATTTTCTCTCGCTCCTTTTTCCTTATGTATTTTCTCGTGAAAAACTTTGCTCTTTGCTTGGAGGTCCTAATGAACAATTTTATGGGCGGGTGCATTCTTTCATTCATTCTATTCACTTTCATTTGATCATGTTCTGTTATGTTGTCCACAGTGGTGCTTATCGTTAGTTCTTATACTAATGCTCTTTCATCAACGCTAAACATTACAATACAGCTATACTGTCCTTATTAGCGATACACTATCTCTAGTACTTCATGTAATCATGTTTCTGCTTGGATTTTGTGTTTAGATATGTGTATGGTAGTATACCTACCTATATATAGGTTATAGATGCTGTGTTTGTGAAATCGATTCAATCTGGTAACAGAACCAATGTGTATATACCTAGTATCAGTATTGTTGTAGCATATTATGTGTATTTGGCAACAATATTTATATAGTGTTCTTCCTCTATGATTCAAACTGACAACTGGTGAGTGTGTTGTTGGAGTAACTCCTCTGGAATTGATGTTAAAGGATTTCCTATCCGCTACAGGACAAACAGATTATCACATTACATTTGTTAACAACGCTATTTAGCAGTGCATGCATCCACTCATGTCATCCTTCGACTATTTGGAAATCACATTAACTAACTGCAGATATTCCGGGTAACTGCATTCCCTCTGTCATATTGTATGGTTTGTACACAATATGCATTATTCAAAGCTTAATACAAAAGCTACTTCTGCTTCTGAGACTCTCCTTAATTTAATTTTACTATAAGAAAGGAACAATAATTGAATCATTGTATTTTAGCAAAATCATCAATGCACATATACTGTTAGTGATACATGCTCTACCTATGTATCTGTATCCTATGATATTACAACTATAGTTAGTTATAAGTTAGAGGGAGAGGAATGTATTACTTACATCCAACAAAAAATGTTGCCATTTTGCCAACTATTTAAGACGAAGTATTAGTAATTCTTGCGGTTTAGTACTGCATTATGCAGCATGCAGCAAAAATAGCTTAGTGAAAGCCACAGTGCTTTTTGCTACTTGAATATTTTGTGGAATTGTCAATAGTAATTAAGTAATTGAAAAGAACAATATTTAAAGGCATGACCTATTCTCTGTGTTTTGTGGCGGATTCCAAGAGAATAGTGAAATAAAGCAAAGTGGCATGTATATGTAAAGCATGCAAGGGATTTCACGCTAGACATACTTTCCCTACGCAACCCATTCAGTAAAACAATTTGTACGAATGGTACGTGGACACAGTGAAACAGGTTTCCCATTTGGTCTTTGGCTTATATATTATTAGCACAGATATAGACGTATCACACAGTGCTTATATAGGTATGCATATTACAAAAGCTTTATAATGCGGTTTTCATGTTTGCTTGTTGAAAAGGAATGTAGAGCAGAAAGAAAATAAAACAGAATGCCAAGCAGTCTGCATTCGGAGAACCAGCAAGAAGGAAATCCCTTCTGATCTTTGTCCCTTGTGTTACCTCTCATCTGATTTGGGTTTCGTTTCGTCATTCGTCAGGTCCTTTTATTCCTGAAACTGAAGAGGAGGAAGTAATTAGATTTCCAGCTGCCCTTCCGGTCAGATAAGCAAACATAATTGGAAGCGAGTTGTACGAAACGTAGTCCTGTACACTCATGCATATGATAACGGGTGTCCTGTCCTTCTCCATTCATTTATTTCGCAAAACCCATTCATTCGCAATGCATGCCCACTACATTTTATTTATAACTACCCAAACACAACGCCAACTCTTAACTAATCCCAAACATTCTCTCCAAACTACCCAATGGCTCCGCTCTGTGGTTTCTATTGTGTTCACACACTACTCTTCCTCCGGCTAATGTTACAATCTACAAACATCTCATATAATATGTGATACAATTCTATCATTGTACCACTCTGTTGAATAATTATACTAGTACCTACCTATATACTATCCTAATTGTACTAGAATCTGTTTGAGACAGAGACGTGCAGTAATTGAGATGGAAATGATGAAGGTAGATTTATAAAATTTTGATAAATGAAGGGATCATATAATGCACTTTGTTAACAATTTCTATTATGTTATGTGGGAATGTACCTAAATGTAGTCTATAGTATAGTTCCAATTATTTTACATAATAACATTAAAAAGTGATATTATGTATGCATAGAATACACGTATAGCGTCGATATGTATACAAATAAAATTGAATGGGTGTCCTGTAAAGGGAAGAACATCATTAATGATTGATGACAATGCGCATTGGTCTCTTTGAAGTGAGACAGTGATGACTAGTGCCATTACCTACATTTTATCTACACTCACTTTCTGGTATTGGTTTGAGTTTAGACACTCAAAAGGACATAACATAGTAAGTAGGTACATTACTAATACTCTTTTGTTTGTTGTACTTGTTCTATTAGACAGACATATATGTACACAGGGTGCAGTTTCCTATCCCAGTGCTACCAAATTATAGAAACGAATCTTACATAAGGGATTGTGTAGACACTTTCATTTCATTTGGTTGCTTTTTGAGCTGAGCTGAATGAAATAGGGATGAGTTTAGGAGACTTTGGCCTTTCTGATGGGCCGTTAGCTAAACAAGCCGGCAAAGGAGCCCTAAAGCCGCCACGAACCCGAATAAACATTCCTGTAGACTAGAGACCGACATACCCATATTTGAATTGAATCGACCGCAGAGCACACACGCACATACACAGAAATACTACATCCGCTTGTTAGTTCTTCCATCGTTCTCGACAAGAATTTCAATGATTCACCTCAACCAAAGAGAAAGAAGACAAACTGAATAGATTATAGCCAATGCCACAGCTCGCCCGTCGTCCTCCCTGTCCACGGCCATGTAAGTAACTGGAATTGTATGTTCCTACTACCAAGAATCTCATCCTCTTTTACTACAAAAGTATTCCGAGGCATATATACATACACATAGGTATAGGGAATTTCTACAGTGAAAGAGTACCGACATATAGAAATATGTCTAAGTCTTATGTGCCGTGACCCAGTGGTTTATTCGCGTATTTCCGATTGTATGTCTTGAAATCCTATTATACGGATAAAATGTACATACATAAGGTGTATACAACAGATGTAGGAAATATAGGGCATGTGTAGAGTGTAGGGTATAAGGTGTAGGGATGAACATATTGTTGTAGCTGTGGCGTGTGTCTTTGTTTAGTGTTGACGGTAAGAGTGTGTTTGGGAGTCAAGTTGTCTCGAGGCCGAGACTACTGTGTGAGTGCCTTGGGTTGTGTTCATGTAAGTTTAAAGGGAAGTGCTGTAATAGCTTTCAACTACTTTCACTCTTTGCTTGCTCTTTATATGCATGAAATGAAAGTAAAGCGGATTTGGGCTGATAGTCGAGATGTGAGAACTCAATTTCGTGTAATTCAATTCAATAAGCGTCTATTAACAAGCCTACAACTACTACCACCAGAATAGACAAGCAAGGTGAAGCAGAATGAAATTGTCACGAAACTACAAAGTACTTGAGTGGGTCTACAATGGGTGTTGTGGAAATGCTAATGTTGTCAGCTAACAAGCTTTGTCGTTTAATAAGATTATATTATTATGTCTTGAGAGTTTGGAGGCACAGAAACATTGTTCCGGGTTGTTATTACACCTTGCTAATGATACAATCTAATTTGATATTGAGTTGAGTTCAGTTGAACCGAAATGATTGATAATTTGTTGCAGTGTATCTACTCGTGTGGAAATGGAAAACATATAAATATGATTGCTAATTGTTGATAAATTCATTCATGTACCTACATACGATTTTGTTTTATTTAGTGCTTAAGTTAATACTAATAGGTATATTATTATCAGTAGATTATGTTACACACGTACATACTACGGGCGGGCCTTTCTCACATTATGACAATATAGTTATTATCTTGGTATAAGAGGGTAACGAAATTTAGGAGAGTGACGCAATTATTAGAAATTGTAGGACAAGTCATTAAGTTCATTGTGTAAAAAATTTGAAACCGGTGATACAAATCTGCCGGGTACAGCCGACCCGAAAGCGGAGGAGACAAAATAAACGTTTCCAAAAATTCAGAAAAAAACTATTATGCCTACACTAACAGTTTCAGAAAGAAAACCCCATTGGACAAAGCTCCATACACAGTAGGGTGAACTCCAAAAAAAAGAAAAGTCAGGGACAAATGGTAGTGCTAACTACCCTAACCCGAAGTTACAAGGTGAAAGTACGAAATTCGGAGTTTATTGAAAAAGTCGGCGGAATGACTTCGAAATAAAACCCGGTAAGCTAATTCGACATGACACGTAAGTGCCATAAATAAAATAATCTGTGAAAATTTACATAAGATGACAAAGAAAAACAGAAAGTTGTAACTAAAACCGTGTGAGAACTGCTTGTGATACTAATATCACATGTAGCTAAATGAATGATACTTAATAACGTTTTGATTTTGGACCATTTCTAAATATAATTTAAATCTAAAGTAATAAGTAATGCAAAATGGGCTATTTAGCACGTATTTCCACAAATGTAGTTGCATATTTTCATAATATTTTGTATATTTACTTACATTATTAACGAAACTGCGTTTGAAGCTAGAAAATCGATCAAATAAATGGTCATTTACTTCTTGTTAATGATAACGAAAGAGGGGCGCACGGAATGGCTTGAAATTTCATGGAACCAGAAAATCCCCCAAACTTTAATATGTGATTGATACA
>JAQFYB010004375.1:0-16457 GCA_034694085.1 Pogonognathellus longicornis
AACTTGGTCTTATTGTTATGCTTATTATTTTGTATTGAACTATCTAACGATCTTCGGCAATGAATTTTAAGAACTATAGAGACAAATTCATTACAACTCTTCGACATTCGACATTGTATGTGTCAGATTTAATGTTGATTTGAGAATGAACTTCATTTTTCAAGCTGGAGGACTTTTATTAGTCTCAAATCTTCTTCCTAGTTACTTTAACAATTAAACGTACGTAAAGTTATAATTGATATAAACGCTATAAACTCATAATTGTGACTGCAATATTTTAAAAGATTCCTTGTTTGTCAATCAATTTAAATTATTCCTAGGTATGCTGCGCAGTTAATTGAAGAAATAAATTTCAATAGTCCCTAACAGATGAAATAGGATGTGAAGTAGGTAATTAATATGCAAATAGTATAAGTATATACCTAAGTGTCATTTGCAATTATTAATTACAATTACTGCAGCAAGCAACTACAGATCATAGCTATTATACCATGCTCTAAAACAATTGTTAAACTACCTATGTGCTGTTGTAAATTACTATGTACTTTGTACAATGTATCATATCATTTATATCATTAATATCATATCATTAATAACAGTAATAATAAGTAGGTAACTATAAATATAATGCACATACCTACTGCCTACCCTACATTGATAATATGCTAATGAATTAATGAATTACATCGGTAATTAAATTATCTAGTTTCCGTGTGGCAACATATTTTCAATTATAAACTTTTTAGAGGATATCTCATAAATGATGTATTATTTTTTCAACAGAATATTATAGCACATAATTATTATTACCAAAATATTAGTGCATCAGCATAGATAAATATAAATATACTTATGTATAATATACAAATATCTATGATTGTAAAGGCTGTGGCCACATCGATCTTTAATAAAACCATACTTACTTACTTATACAAATATCGTGAACTTATGATTGTTAATTGTTATGATACAAAATGTAATATTATAATATTCAGTTATGAAATCTAGTGCATAGATTTACGTAGGTATTAGTTATAAGTATATTATGTAGTATGTATAAGAATGTCCACATATAAAATTCATACCTCGCTAAATACTCACTAAATGAACTAATCGTGCTTGAGCAATTGATAGATTTTATCGATTTATTATTAAACCATCAAAAAGTTGACTTAAAGCAGCTATGAGCTAACTAAGGAAGTATACATACTGTGTTTAGGTATAAAATATTCTCAGGCATAAATATTACATAATGCAGTTGATAGATCCTCCAATGTAAACATTTTACTGGCAATTATACAGTTTAAAGGAAAAAATTCATTATGATTTTTCGCAACTGCTATCGAACTCATTACTATAATTCACTATTATAATTATATTATTTTACTGCATTATCAATTTAGGTACATTTGAGGTTTTGCCTTTTTTCATTTTTCATACAGTAATTACTGATAATTGCAGATGTGACATCCAATTTTAAATAGATTCCCATGTAATGTGCACGCTACGTGATGAATGTTAGGTGCCAATGATTGCATGCCATCATCTGCTCGCCATAAATCAAGCCTACTAACCAACATAGTATGTAGTAGGGTAAGTAATTAAGGTACATATAAATAGAGTAATAATATACGGTAGAAATCTCAATAAACTGCATTCTTATTACCATAATACTACTAATACAATAATAAAGTACCTCTACGTTTACATGCCACTGTGTGCTATGCCAGTGTTTTGATCCGAGTAAAAGTTGTGCCAATCCATATTTCACGAAATGATGCCAAGATGCAAAATAAAAGATCTACAAAGAGCACATAATGAAGGTATACACTTACGGCGTAGTATTTATCACTGTTGGATGATGCCGGTACCCTTTACGCAAGACAAACTTTAATGGTTGGATCTGAAGGGTACGTTGTATAAAATGTAATGGTTCAATGTTGTGATTTTGTGATGATATAAATCATTTTACTTGAAGCTGTTCTGCAGCATAAATTGTTGAAGAATCTGATTCATGGATGCTCTTACATCATCTCATCTCCCTAACAGCCTTGAAAGGCCGTTTGATTTCACCAAAAAAGGGGACAACTCGTCTAACGAGTTTATATTGCACTATTATTGCTAAGTGTACCAATATGCTCATAATGTGCGTTTGCAATAAAAACATCTAGAGAGGTGTATGTGCGAGTACAATCTTTTTATCTTTATACATCTAATATGTATATATATATATGTCTGTCCTAAAGCTAACTTTGCAAACATGTGCTCTATGCCATTAATTCTCGTTTGTCGTCTTGAAACAATACATTTTTATGAAAAAGTATAAAAATGCTTTATTTTCGTAAAATTAGAACTATGTGAACAAATTGCTTACATAGCAGTGACCAGATTTTTCTTTTGACTACATATACAATCAATTTTGGAAATTTGGATTGAGGGATTTTTGATACAAAAATGTGTTCTCAATTATTGTGCATATTTCTAATGGGGTCTGTGTATCCAGATATTCTCAACAGGAGAAGGGGTAGTGTGTGTCGGTAGGACTTCAAAAATGGTAAACAATTTAATATCCACCGCTGCTGCCAGATGAGTATCCTCCTGAAGATCTTCCGGAAGATCCTCCTCCGACAGAGAATTCAGCAACTCTTTGAGCTACTTCGGGTTGTCCAATGGAGATTTGTCCACCGCTGGAGCGAGATGGAGATCCATAGGATTGTTGTGGTGGAGCTGGGGGTCCATAAGATCCAGAATCGCTGCTACGGAAAGATCCACCGCTGGATGAACCACCGCTTGATCCAATGATGGAAGCAACTTAGGCAAATAAAACAATTTTCAGTTAATTACAAAATCCATACTATGATATTATTTCTTTTTTGTTTATTTTTCATATAATGGTGTACCTCTAGCCAACAAAGCGTCATCTACGACTCCGCTGCTGTCACCCCCGGATCCGAAAGACCCACTATTACCATTACCGCCATCACTGCCTCCGATAATTTGAGCTGTAAAACATTTTTGTTTATTAACTGGAATCAGCCGTATCTAGTAGCATTATTGGCCTCTAATAGTATTTTTAACTGCAGTATGAAATTACCAACGCGTGCCAAGAGAGCGTCATCAACAATTCCGGAGTCACCAGCGTAAGCTACGGCGAAGATGGCAAACAAGATGAACTAAAAGTACAAACAGTTTACACAATAGTTAAAAAATAATTAAAGTTACAATTTTTTATTTTTAAATGTAAATTTGAACACGCGTTGCCGTATTGTGGAAGGATGTATGTTAGTATTTAACACTTACAAACTTGTTCATGGTGATGGCTGTGGTATGAGTGACGATAAAGCAGAGAGAAAAAGAGGTAAAGATTGATAAACATCAACTGATTTGAAATAGCAACTCTCAATTGCTTTTATAGCCAAGTGGATGAAGACCAGTTAAAATTTGCATTTTATTGCACTACACTACAGGACAGGAGTAGTCGTGTGTGCTCATCTTTTGAAGATCGTATAACATGATGTGCAGTTAAAGAGTAAGGGTCAAATGCTGACTTATACTTATAAGGACATGGATTGCTCACATCATTTTTATTATTCTCCTACTAACTAGAACTGTTGTATTGTTATACTAACATCATAAAACACTGGAAGAAGAGTTCAGTAGGCAAAAGTGTAATGTAATGTAATTAGTGGCACACAAAGGAGACTGCATACACCAAACACATGCAATACCGTCATTATACTAAAAAATAATAAATGTCTACTTATATGTAAGAAGTTCATGATGAAAGTCATGAAAAACAAAATGGAGATTCTTTGCATTATGTGTCATGTGTGCAATGTTTTTATAGAATATACCTATCATACATAGGACAAGTACGTATTACAGTACTAGACTTGCTAAAGTAAATTGTATATGAATGATATGTTTTGTTGTGCATGTGAGGGAATAAAATAAAGAGTTGAGTAATTCATCTTCTTATTCTTATGAGATCAGTTAATATTGTAAAGAAAGAGAAACAAGTCTTATAATCTTATAATGTATATATGTACTTTAAAGCTACTAAGGTAAACTAGGATAGACCTCACGACCAACTTTTGTGATGTGCGATGCGAAAAGTGATTGTTGTTGTGTTTGGGTTGGATTTGGATGTGAGGAAGGCAGAGCCAGAGCGGTACAACAAGTAGACAGGAAAGTGCTTCAAATAAAACACAAAGAGATTATTTATCACAAATTTAATCGTGAAGATGAAAAAGCAGCGCTGCTCACATAAAATGGAGTGATAAGAATATTGATTACACAACTAAAGACCTTTACAAAGTAGGAAAGTAGAAACACTAATACTTATAATAAATTGTGGCAACATCCTCCCACTAATAAAACAGTAAAAGCAGAAACAAAGCCCTTGAAAATACAAATTAATTATATTATGCTTCATTAACTACCACTCTTTCTCATGCACTTCACTTTTATGTAAAAACATGTACCACTTATTCTTTAATAATTCTTCTGTAACTACAAATAGTCCTCATTAGTTTTCAACAGGTTAAGACAATAAAAACTAGAAATATTTAATTACACAGATATTTCCGAGGTTTACGAAAAAAAATCTTACCACATATTGTACATAGGTAAGTATCTATATTCCGTGTGGGAACCCTTAAAATTAAATAAATCGTCTCGCCTACGGCTGTATTACCTTAAAAAATCAAACTGTTGAAACTGATATACCTACCTATATTTATTATCGATATATATCGGTATATTTGTAAAGGTCAATGAATGATTTGATTTTCAATGAAAACATAGAACTGTCGATGAATGAAATAATATTAAATTATGAAAGTAGCAATTAATTATTAAGAATTGAGAGAAGTATTAATTGAAAAGAAATTGATTTGAGACGAGAAGACATTACCTTTGTTTGTGAAATGAAAAGGAGAGTACAAGAGCATATCGCAAGACAACTGATGCAATCCTACTAACGACAGAAAGCTATAAAGAGTACAGTTTAAAGGCTGAGAAATTAGTACCTACCTTATACGTACCTTACCTACATTTTATTCACAACACACATTTCCCCAATCCCCATTGATTTGCCTGGCAAGCAGCAATCTTATTTTGAAGTGGATAATTGGTTGCCTGAATGAGTATAACACAAATAGAGCAATAATTTTCCAATAATATTGATTAGTTGCAAACAATATTTGATTTGATTTGCTTGTCGAGTAAGATTTGACTTTTTATGTGCTACACTTGGCATTCATTGGACATTATGCCAACCTGTTTCTTTTTGTTACTTCTCTAGCTGTGATTGCATTGCGTGTTTCAATGCATTTAGTTAGCAAAATCTCTTACTTTACTCTTTTGTTATAGTATAGTGAGAGTGGACATAAATGTGAAAGAATGTACGAACTCCTATAACCTAAGTAAATCGCCTTCCTAACTCTCCTACAGATAGGTACATATCATCAAATCATAATGGCAATAATAATAATATTATCATACATTGAATTCAACCTGTTATTACGCATGTAAGCAAAATGTAACAAGCCATTAACTGTACTCGTAATAATATTCTTATCTAATTATTCCAAACTTGAATGAAACAATCAGTGGCGTAGCTAACCACGGCGCCGCCCAGGGGCAAATATAACTGAAACAAACTATCTTAAAAAGTACGGTAATAAATTTTGTTCCATATACTCAATTTCAAGGGCGAACAAGGCTGTATCTAACGGCAGGGCATTTGGCCATGTGCCCCCCCTGAAATCTCAAAAAGAGGGTATTTAGGGCACAAAAGTGCCCTAAATCGCGAAATTTTTCTTTTTAGGTTGATTTTTGCTCAATTTATCTCAAAATTTGCATTTATAATAACTTTTTTACCTTGGTACCCCCAATGCTCATGAAAACGGTATTTTCTCTAATAGTTTAGGTCATAGCCAACATATCAACAAATCCTTCAGCCAGGTTTAAATAAAATGTATCGTTTTACTTGGATGAAAATTCATACATCTACAATAGGCATTTTCATTTACACCTGGCTGAAGGATTTGCTGACGGATTTGTTTATAGTTGGCTATGACCCTGCCGTATTAGATTTCTATGGTGCCTTGGATACCCCCTGAAACCAAATCCTGGATACGGCCTGGATGGCAAATCTAGGTAATAATATTTTAGGGGATAGAGAAAACATGGTAATCAAGTACCGTATTAGAAGGTATGAGCGAAATATTTTTTTCACTTTTATTGTACAATGATCTGTTTTTTTCTGCTAATAAAGCGATTCGTCTTTAAATGTTCTGATAATCTCAATCCACTTCATTGGTTCTATTTTTTAGACAATCCCAGCAGTACAGAGGGTTTACAATCTCTCTCACACTTTTTACATGAATATGTTGCATGTTACCGGGAGTAAATAATTGTTTGCATGTAGTACTACACATGTATAAATCAAAACTTTGATTTTGGTAAAAAAATAACAGATTTCATAAAAAAAATTATTTATAACGAAAAGTAGCCCTATTACAAGGTCAGAAACAAATACCCCAATGCTGTGAAAATATTATTTCTTAAACAATCGAGAGAGGAAGGTTTTGAGAAATCGAGAGTAGAAGCTGTAAGTTGAGTAGGAAGCGAATGAAGCTATTCACCGAAACCAAACTTCGGTCTGGTGAGCCCAGGGGCAACTGCCCCTGTTGCCTCTGATGGTAGTTACGCCACTGGCAAACAGTTAAACAACGACCACACCACAATACAACACACGGATCACTACTCAAATAACAAATAAAATACAATGCAATCAAAATTGTTACAAATTACAATGAGAACCACGCGTTTTGTTGCAGCACACTTACAATACATTTTTAATTTCTTCGGAAATTACATGTTGTATATACATGTACATGTTTTCATTAGCGGATCCAAGGTATATAGAAAAATATTGTAACCAGGGATTGCACTTTCATTGTTGTAGCAGTGACATTTTGGTTGACATATGACCCATTTTGGATCATTATTAGTGACTTGGGGGACTTTGGGTTGTGATGGATATGTAAATAATGTAGAAGGTATTAGGTATGTATACAGCGTATCTAGGCGTGTAAGTAGGCGTACTATATGTATATAATTCAAATAGTGTAGTGTGTGCGTGAATAGTCCATTCTGGTAAAAGTGCACAAACAAACAGACAGACTGACAACCATTTCTATAAAGTAGCTTCCGCTACTGAATAAAGGGCAATTACATGAAAAATTATTTTATTGACTAGGTATGTCGGTATGTGGTAATATGGAGTATATAGATGAAGTCATGTTTTTTGGTATGTGTGATCTCTAAATCAAAATGCATCACGTAGAAACACTTGAATAAATGAAATGCATTTGCTAACTTAAATAATATTATATGGAAAGTGCATATCTAATTCTGAGCAAATCAAAGCAAATTACTTGTAATGTTACACAAGTAATAAGAAGGCTGAACAAGTCATCCAAGTTACATGACTTTTGATTCATAGACTTGACATGTGTTATACTTTGCTGGTTGCTTCTAATCTGACAATCTGAGGGTGTGCGGACATTTGTCTTCATGTAAATGCAACCAATAAGCAGTTTTGTTGTTTTGTTATGGTTTGTGATGTGTATTATTGTAATGTGATGTGTGCATGCTATAATGCTTTACTATTTATTACCTTGAAAAGTTTGCACCTCATTATCTCAATTCTAATCACGAAATTGTTGCAAAATCTCCTCAAAGCAAATACTAGCTATTCTTTAATCATCCCTCTGCAATTTTCACAAACATTCAAATACAACAGACTCATATGTAATGTAGTAGACAACAATCAATAATAACAACACTAAACTGTTATATAGTATTTATGTAAACATTTAACATCAACAAATATACTAACATAAGCAGTTGTTGTAACAAATTTTGACAATATACACTACACAAAATACGAAATTTCTTTAGTGCAATCATAGCTCATTTAGACTTACAATGTCATTTTTACAATAATCCCATTCCAACCTCAACTAATAATCTATTTTTAACAGTTACATTTATATACTCATTCAACAGATCTGTAAGCCAATTAGGTGTCTATATTATTATAGATCATATTTCATATACCAAACGTACAAAATATTTGTATTTTAAATATCAAGCACAGGTTTTACAATAGCATGCAATTGAACCCCCCCCCCCTAAATGAACATTCAGTAGACATTCAATTTAGCTTCAATTTCTAAATATAAACCCTTTGGGAAGGACTTGTCAAGTCTCATTAAATCTGGCTGATAAGATTATTTTCTTATTGAACAATGCCTTTGGCTTTGATGTTCTATTCAAGCATACTTATATTATGCAAAATTGAATATTTTGGAAAATAAACCGACAAAGCTACCGCAAGACAGATTTCAAATATGATTCATGTGTTTAGAACACAGTTAAAAGCTAAACTAATCTTTAGGCTATTATTAGAAGTATGTATAATTAAATTAGTTAAGTAACATATTATTACATTTTACTTATCACATGTCTAAACCTATGGGCTAAACCTCCCATGCAATTTGGACTGATTTGGAATACAGAGATATGTATTTACATATAAAATATAAATTGTTAAAAAGGTTTTGGTATGAATGTATGTAGTGTAATGTTGCGAAATGTGGTCTGTTCCATAAAAGTATGGAATTAATATTTCAATGATTGTGATGCAGTTTGACAAGAAGATTATGGGAGTGGGTGTTTAATGAAAGCAAGCAAATATAGTCACCTACTTAAATTTACGATTAGCCTTAGTGCATGTTCAGAAAAATTCGTAAACCAATATTACGGCATTTGTAGTTTAGAACAACAATCGGTCAATCCCAATTCCCAATAGGCAATCACTTCTTACATTTATGAGTTCATTTTGCCCTTTTGTTTAATTGTAGACTGACACTCCACTTGCGGTTACGTTATTAAAACTACGTGTATCTTTTTAAGTGCTGAGTACGCTATGTTGTTTTTCCCACACGCTGCGCACGTAAGTGGTTAGTACGCTAATGCAAATGTAGGCTACTATACGTCATAAGTTGAGAGCCTTCAGTACTGTCAAGGTATAGTCATGTAATGTAATATGTATTGTATAATATGTACTTAGGTATATACAAATGAACTGATATTATTGATTTCATTGCATCATATCATCCTCCTTTGCCTTAACTAACCCGCAGCTTCATCACCTTTCTTTCTCACGCTTTATATGAAAATGAATTGTCTTGTGGATAATTAGACACAGCAATACAAAAAAACAATTCTTTCCAAAGTCTTGCAAAAACCAAATGTGTAATATGGAGTAGAGTAGGTATACAGGTATTGACTTTTGTCGCGACGTATTTAATTTCGCCTTTATTTTCACTACATTATGTATACAATACTTGCGGTTTTTTGTCATTTTCATCAATATACAAAATAATATCACCCTGTTTTATGGCCGTACGCACTTTGCTAAGTCATCTTAACTACGAAGGTAAGAAGTTCAAGTAATAAGCTTAGAAAGCAAAAAATATAAAATGCACTTTTATGTAATACGATTAGCTTAAAATATTAAGACTGTCACTTTTGAGGACATTTTGACGGTAACGAAAAGCTTTTTGAGAGTAAGACATTTTCGAATTACAAGTTTTGAGAATATCGTTAAGAAAAATATAACCTTTATGTATAAATATTTTACGACATAAACTGAATGTTGGAAAGAGTAGAAGTAAATTAATAAGGTCCTCCATTTCTTGATGGTGGTCCGTATGAGCCAAAGTTAGATCTGGTATCTTGAAGTTCGAATTCTGAGACGAGTTGAGCTCTTTCAGGTTGACCTAAAATAACACCACCGGAGCGCTGAGGTGCTCCATATCCGCTGCTTGGAGGTCCGTAGGAGTCACTGGGAGGACCATAAGAATCACTTGGGGCAGAATATCCTCCGGATGAATAACCTCCGGATGAATATCCTCCGGAAGATCCACTGCTTTGGCTCAGAATTTGTGCAATGCGGGCAAGAAGAGCATCGTCAACGACGGCACCTTCACTTGTGTCTCCTCCAGAGTATCCACCATCGTTAATGTAAATTGGAGCACTAGGAGCTCCGTAGCTACTTGGGGGCTCAGCAGCAGCTAAACCGAGCACAGCGGCTAATGCGATGATTACCTAATTAAAAAATAAATTTCTCAATTAGCCACACTATCAACAACCACTGAACACTTTCTTTTCACAAATATTTAACATATTCGGGCAAAATGTAAATCACGGCAAAATTCTATATTTTATTCACAAACACGACACATGAATATCCTCAACACACACTTGAGGGTAAATTAGTAACAATTATGAAGATTTTTGTATTTTGAACTTACGAGTTTATTCATTGTGATTTGTGATTAAAAGACTCGGGTGAGGGTGAGACAGAAAGAACTAATTTTCGTGAATTCACTGATAGTTGAGAACTGACAAAGCAAGTGGATTTTTCTAGCTTTATATACCACCTGATTGCACTTGGTGAAAAAGTAATAAGCATTAGAACAGATATTACATTATATATTAGATTATATTGCAAACTGTGCTTATTGACTTGGATTGCTTTGGGGCCAGAGGACAGAACCTCTTAAGGCTATTCATTGTCCATCAACATCATCATCATCGTAAGGGTAATGTTTTCTTGTGGGCAAATCTAAATGCACTCCTGTATTCTTGTATAAGAGTTACAGAAAAATATCTGTAGCACTCATTTACTACTATACTACCAATACTAAGGCTTTTTAGACGTGTGGGTATCACTCGGAATTAATATTGCCAGATACCCTTTTAATAATGAAGAATTGTGTACTAAATACATACCCACATGTGTGCCATGTGTCTATGTGCCATGTGCATATTATTTATACAGCATCATTAGTGCATATATGTGAAATACTTCAAAAGTATAGCTAGTACACTTATTTCAAGTGGTTGTAGTGGTAGAAGCAGTGTAGAAGTAGTTTTACACACTTTCTTTTGTTTATATTATGTGTATCTAGTATGTAGTATGTAGGTATTGTATCCAATTCATTTACTTGTATTCGGTACACGAGTAATAATAATATGTTGTTTTGCTGCATTTCATTATTGCATAGCAATAGTTAAGTGTGCATAGTCATACGAAGTATAAGAGTGAATTATATAATGTTGGATGTCTGTAGGCCACCATAACAGGCTACGTCGTGTCAGTCCTGTATTTTCTTTGCCAAATGCTGATATATTGCACTGATTTGAATTTCCATTGTTATTATGAAGCACATAGGACATCAGAATAAGAGGAGGAGAGCAATCCACCAAAGCTGTGTTGTGCTTAGTGCGATAATAATAATTGTTGTGTGTGCTTTGTAGTGGCAAACAAAGTAAGAGTAATGTGAATATTAACAAAATTCCCACGAAGTCACTTTACCATCCATTCAAACATCAAATCACTTGCCATCTTAAATCTTTTAGCAAAGCAAATACCTCACTCCACTACTAAGTTACTTGTTACTATTGTCTCTTACTCTTAATTATATTTAGTAAGCGTTGGGTTGGATGGGATGCATCACTCTGTGCGATCAAACATCATTATACATAGTATTAAATAATGTTTACTTACTTTACAATTATTAAAATATTGCCTATATTATTATTACTCCTATTCTTAAGTATATAGAACATGTGGGAATTATGTAGGCAGAGTTCACTTGCATAGTTTTACGATGACGCGTATAAATTTGATCATTAAGAAGATATTATATGTATGATATGAGATATTTGGTATTATATATATGCATAAAAAAAGAATGTAAACAACCTACACACAGAAAAGAGTTGTTTAATGACTTGGAATATTTTTGCAATGCTTGTAACATGAAATTATATCTGTTTTATATAGTGACTGATATAATAATTCTATGTTGTGTGCTCTTTGTGTGTTATTATTGTTATTATCAGAGACCAGATCAAATCTCGACTCTAAGTTTAGTAGAGCTAAGCATTTGGCTTTGACTATAAGCTTTCTACGAACGAACTACGAAGAAATTACTATATTTACTTTTCAATGTTGTCGACATGTTGACAAGCCCTTTGGTTCTGCTGTGTTTGATATTAAATTAATTGAGCATTTGCATTTAAAGAAACCTTGAGGACAATTCCAAGAAATTCAATGATCACAGTTATCCTGTATTAACGCGTGCCAATTTAACAGTGTAAACAAGCAATAAATATGCTAAAGCAGTATGCTAATGATAAGTTAATGCTTCAGGGAGAGATTTCTTGTTTCGTGGAGATTGTTTTTTTCTAAATAAGTAGCCATAACATTGTTATACGATACGATACCACGTTTGAAAAGGGGACAATCAAAATGATGGAAATTGAAACATTGACTAAGATTTATGGAAGATGGTAGGTAGCGACTTATTTTTTTGCAGATGCATAATACAAATGGTTGTAGTTTATATAGAATTTTGAAATATGCATTTGAAAATTATGAGTAGAAATTTATAAGCAGCATAATATTGATATCTTGATATCTATACATACTGTAATGGAAAAGCTCACATAAATACAAAATAATGTTTGTGTAGGTATTAAAAAGATTTATTTAGTGAAGCGCTCTGTGTGAGGGCTGACATATATTCTAGTGCATATGTGTAATCTGTGTATGAAATCTGATTTTTTCTTTTTCATCAGTAATTAGTACAAATGATGTATTTTCATGGAGCTGTTAATCTTCATGTTATGGTTATGAGAGTGGCAAATGAATGTAATCATTCGTCTTCATTTACCACACGAGGGTAGGGTAGTTCAATAAGAAACAAGAGTTGTGGTCACACGTGTAAACGTGAACACATAATATGTAGTACACACTCCAACTATCAACTATAATGTGTCATGCCACGAGACACCTCCATGAAATACCAAAACACTAACCTTCGCTGAGTATATAGGTACTTCCTTTTAGATAGCAATAAACAACACTAGTTGAAACACAAGATTGAAAAGTTATATTGAATCACTGTGTTTCCACACCCATGTAACAATGTAAGGTAACGAAAAAACGTGCTTTATCCTAATTTAGTTTTGATTTCATTTTGTAGCCCTAAAATTGACTAATTTTTCATGGGGCACATTTGGTCATTCACAGTTACCTCGAGAAGTAATTAGTACTAGTGGAAAATGATTAAGAGTGTTTGAGGGTGATGATGGCATGTCTACAGCTATTAGTAACCCAAAATCAAATATCCTCCATGCCCCAAGTTCACTAAACGTAAGCAATAATAATAATATAATATTGCGCAAGAAATGAAATTTAATGTATCAGATAATGTTCTAGGTATTTTATTTTCCATGTGTTGTGCCATACACTTTGTAGTTATACTGATACTCATAGTAGCGAAATTCAGAAACAAAGAAAATATAGAAATTGATGGCAATTGTAACAAAATGAGTAATTGCAGTTTGATGATACAACCACATCACACACGCCATTCCCATTCTTTTGTACTTTAGTACCTCCATGTCCAAATCGTCTCCGCTGTTGCTTACTCACCAACGCTCAACACAAACACAATCACAAATTACATTTGATATAACAGCACAAAAACTGATGTGTAGAGTCATTTACACAGAGCATCAAAAAATTTAGAAGCCGCGAACGCGTGTGTGATGTAATGAGTAGGAGAATTGGTTGGTCAAATGATACAATACGTCTCTGACTGAAGGGAAACAGAACTGAGGAACAATAAGATTAATATTATTAAAAATGTATAAAGTACCTCGTTTCCATTTCTTAGAAATACAAACAGCTAGCCAAGTCATGGAAAGTTTGAGACAAACCTCACTTAAATTTCGTCAGCAATTATTCGCATGCAAAAATGTTTTTGGGTGTATAATTTGAGAATTTGGGAAATTATCTTCTACCTTCTGTGAGTAAATATTGTTGTTTAATGTTAAGGGTAGTGATATCAGACACAGATAGGAGACAATTATCTTTAACTGGATTACCCTTGCAATTGCAACAAATGGAAATATAATTTGTTGAAGAAACGAATATTATGTCGAGCTGATGTGATGGGATTCAGATATTAATCTTTATTGTTGTGATAACATGACTCTCTGTTTACAAACATGACATTATAGAGGCCAAAGTCAAAAGGATTTATATGGAGCCACGAAATACACAAAGAGAGACAAATTTCTGAATAAAAAAGGTTTATTGGCTATATTACATCAGTTTTGTGGCAATAACAAAAAGCATAAATCCTCTCATTTCTATGTGAGTCATTTTGAAATTACAATTTGATATACGCATAATGCATAAATATGCAAGTAGGGACATGCTAACAATGCTAAGAATAAGGCTCCACAGTTCTAATCAGACAGTTCAGAAATAATTTTTAAAGATAACTTGCTATATATGGTCCACTTAATATTTACATGTACATATACACATTAAATTTTGTATATATAATATAATATGTGTGTATTGTATTATGCATAGTGTGTGAAAAGTTTTTATACTTTTAAAGCTGTTCTGAAGGTATGGGTCAAATTATAAAGGATCCATTTACCTTCATTTATCATTAGGATTCCACGCTTAAGCTGTAAATCTTCACTATTAGTTTTTCGTGCGTTTCATCAAGTTCAAATTATGCATAAATACACACATAACCTACTGTAAAGTACATTGTGTTTTGTATAACAGCCCAACAAGCACTTTTATTTGCTCCTTTACAATTTACAATGCTTTCTTTGAAAAGGTCCATATTCATTTTATCTATATAGGTTAAACAAAATGCAAATTTAAGCTAATAATTCCATCTTTTCTAGGGAACTTGCTTTTTTATTTATTGCTAATCTCACACTTCATCTCTTTCCATTAAGAATGTCAAAAAATGAGTAAACATAATTGAAACGTCGAATTCTTTTAATAACACAATTTTGGAAGCGTTAACATTTCAAGAGAAAAAATATGTCTGTTGCGTAACAAATGACTAGCTATGTGCACAATGCAAAAATGCTGCTGCAACAAACAGTAGTACTTGATTAACACCCAAGTTTGCACGCTTTGGAAATAAATAATATCACTTGCTTGCGTTTTGCACAAAGGAAACTGAAATTGAATTACAACACTGTTGTTCTCAAGACATACTTGCAAAATAACTACAAATACAACATAAAAATGAATTCATGGACAAGGATTATTAATTATAAGTGCTGAAAGGTTTTGCTTCAGTCAGACTTACACGAATAAGTAAAAGACATGTAACATTGTTATTTTCATTCTTTGTGTAACTTTCATTTTCAGTTATTTGAATTGAAAGGAACTCACAAGTATTTTCCTCACACCAGTATTTACATTTAATTTTACACAGGGTCATAAGTCTTTCCGTGGTATTTGTAGCACAACATTTTATACATTTTTATATGTACATTTCTTTGTTAACTATTGACTATGCATACTATATTACAAAGTATAAATATGAGTTGTTTAAACATGTTGATTTTTTCTGTTTTGCAGAATTATGTACATCCTTCATTATAAAACAGTATTATGTGATGTATGTGTCATGTAAATAGGAGTAATTGTGAATGGACAACGAGATAATTGTGTGATTTATTAGATTTTAGCTTAAAACAAAAACAAAAGAGACATGCAACTAAATTCTCAAGCATTTTTATTGAGAATAAAAAATGCTTGAGAAATAAGAATGTTTGTGGAACACAGAAGCTTAGTTCAGCTCATGTAGCACCTTCAATCAATATAAAAATAATCATTTCTTACTATGAACACAAAAAATACTTTTCTCAATTATTTTTTGTTGTTTACTTTATTTTTTACGATAACCACGATAAGGTATCTTGTTTCTCTCTACTAAACTACACAGTATTCTACGGTATAAAAATGTATTCCAGTAGTAGGTAGGTACTTAGGTACTAATAGAGAGAAAATAGTGAACAAAAAATGTAGGTACATAATTAAAATAATTGAGGGTGAATAGTGTCAATTTTGTAGCACGAAGAAGCATCCCACTTAACTTATCATCATAACATAACTGCTACTATTTGTATTATAGACCATTCGGAAGGTACTGATAATCTAAGAATACAAAAAATACACAAAAAATTCACAGTTACTCACTTGTTGAATTCTGAAATTGTTTAGTATGCACTTGCAAACATATAATAGTCATTAGCTGAAGTAGAAACGACAAAACGTAAAGCACGCATGTATTGTATAGCTGTAGTCAGTACAGTTAATTTGTTGACGAATGAGTAAATAAACCTTAGAATGCGTAATTGTAAGCTTTGGTTGTGTGTATAAGTCATTTGTTGTGGTATACTCAGAAGTTCAGTTATATAACACTAGCTAATCAAAAAACAAGTTATACTTGTAACAAACAATTTTAATGCCAAAAAAT
>JAQFYB010004376.1:0-16454 GCA_034694085.1 Pogonognathellus longicornis
TATTAAAATTTGTTTATTTTTTATTAAAATTTGTTTATTTTTTATTAAAATTTGTTTATTTTTTATTAAAATTTGTTTGTTTTTTATTAAAATTATTTAAAAAACATTTATTTTATTTATTTAAAAAATTAATTAAAAACGTTTATTTTTATTAAAGGCATTTTGCTGCAATGTATTTAATTTGAGGCAAAAAACAGGATATATTTGGTGGTACATGTATTGTGTGCACTAGTGTGTATTCACCATAGACATGTGGTAGGGCTATTGTGCTGATCGGGCAGAAGCTGCCTGTAGAGCTCAACCAAAGCAAAGCGCATGACGCACGAGGAGGTTAGGTACCTACCAAAATGACGAGATACCTACTAGTCATCTACTACTTACCACATGGTTTTACAGATGTAACTTCTTCATTGATATCAAGAGCCCACAAATTAAAACGCTCTGCCGTTGCTGCTCCAACTCTGACACACCGACCTTGGCAATTACTGTGGGCACAAAGCATAATGCACGCACCATGAGTATCCACTGATGACGCTTTATCATTGAAGTCCGGTACCACATTTTCACATTTAATAATTCCTTGTAACGTTATAGATTTACCTACAGTTCAAAGTGCAAAAAATGAAACCAAATTCTGATTTATTTATTGATATTAATTTTGATTAATATTTGATTGGTTGTCAATTGTCAATTTTGATTTTTGTGCGTTTTGTAACCAAATGTTATGAATATAAAATTGAAAGTAGAAATTTAATTATTGTATACGTAATACACTTCACCTTCATATCCGATATGCTCAAATAAGGTCACATTGGTAATTCCTACACATTGTATTATTTTTATTAAAGGAAAAATGAAAACAACTACTAATAAGTCAAATCTCATGCTGTTAGTAACAAGACTAATAAAATGAATGAATTTAGGAACTGGATGTTACACAAACAGGAATCAGGAAAAATTTACTAACTTGCTGTATTAACAACAGCGTGAAATAATATGCCAACGATATTAAGTTGCTTACTCAATTATTATCATAATTATGTCATGAACATAATAGGTATCATACCAAATTGGTCAGGCCCGTAACCAGGGAATGCACTGGGTGCAGCTCCCGAAAAAGGTTGGAGTCCGTCAGGTGGGGTAGTGGGATTTAAAACCTTTTTTTGACATGCAACATGTGAAATAGAATATTTTGTGGGATGCAGCAATTTCATGCCTCAAAACGTGTCTCAAGTTACTCGAAACTTTTCACTCGGGGGATTCGGTAACCCCGTTTAAACGGGGGATTTGGTAACCCCGTTTACTCAGGGGATTCTGCATTAGATTACTTAGTCATTCGCCCCTAAATAACCACCTCCCTGCTTAGGTGAATGCCGTTGCCCTGAGATAATGGGAGTTATCCCCAAAATGTTGCATCCCAGAAAATATTCTATGTCCAACGTTGCATCGGAAAAAAGTTCTAAGTCCCGCTAACCCCACTTCATGAACTCTAATTCCAGAATATATTAATAATAATGGTCATAAGAATATAAATAATCGGAACAAATTTCGCACTACGCGTAACTTTGATGTAATTTTCTGTTGATTTCAAGTAAATTAAATTGACTTAATTTTTTTTCGCCGCAATTATACTCTTTTATGCCACATTATTGTGCTTTCGCCCCCAGATCGCTTTATAGATCCTTTCTGTTGTGCACCCCAACTCATAATTCTGGCTACGTGCCTGGAAGTGGTGACTACTCATTACTCAGACGGCATCATTGATTAAAGGATGTGGTGACACCAATGAACTACATATAAGTTTTTAGTTTCTTAATAATAATTAGGCATATCCATTAGCTTTTGATATTAAGTAAAGCACATATTGTACTAGGTAAATTGTATTGAAATACAGTTGCATGTCTACAATTAATAAATTACGTAACCTTTAAAAGGAAAAGTAAGGATAGCAGTGTCGTATATAAAAAATGCCACCAAAGCGTAGTACATGCAAATAAACCACTAGGACTAAGACTATAATAATATAGTTATAATATAGTATAAGAACTCCTAAATTTTGTACTTGTAATAGATAATGTAGTCTGAATATTTTTATTATATGTGGTTTCGAATGTATTTCGTATGCAATTTAACCAACTTCAAGTTTAACAATTTTCAAAAATTGTGCGATGGTATAATTTATAAGTTAAATTAGGGTCTCACAATTTATATTTCAATTTATTCAAATTGCAATGCATTTTGTATTATAAAAGAACTAGAAAACATACCCATTCCTTGGGTATTGTTCAATTATTAACATGGGCATTATCAAACTTTTATTATTAACACGAGTTCCCTTAGCCAAAAGGGAGGGGTGAACTTGGTGTACGTGCACACCCAGAAGAAATTATGATGGTCGTAAAAGCCCACAAAATCGTAAATATTTAATGCATTTCGCTGTGATTGTGACCTAAATTGACTCCATTGTGTTATGCGCAATTTTATATACCTTCATTGAATATAAGTATCACTGCTATCAGCTATTGACAACGAGCTCTAGAAGTGTAGAGCTCGTTGTCAATGGCAGTAAAGCATACTAATTGTAAGTATCAAAGAACCTATAATAATATATATGAGAAGGAATGGTCAATCCTTCAATTCAAAAATAGTTGTGACGTAGCTTGGCGACTTGAAAAATTCGACCAATGAAATCGCGATTTGAAATTCGAAAAAATCAAAATCCCATTATATTTTAGTCGCCAAGTTACGTCATTTTGCCGAAACCCCGCCCACCATATTTTGCAAATATTTTAAACAGGGGATCGGCCACACGTTGCTAAGTATAACACTTGTTCTCGAAGTTCAATTGTCAAGGATGAGTGGATGGTATTTACTATATGAATTTCCAGTTTTTAACTTGAACTTTCTTTTATGTTTTGAACACACGTGGAAAGCTTGAACCAATTTGGTTTTTATTTCTAAACTTGCAACGCGTCATAACAGATAGATGGACGCAGACAGAGCACACATTCACAGAAATGCATCAGAGATAAATTAATGTCTAAAATACAAATTAATATATTATATCTCATCTTACGCACACACAAATTATAATACTTGCTAATATTTTTTATATCATACACTGCACTGGTACATAGGAATTTTTAACTTCATTGTACAAATTTTTCAATGTAATAATTGTAGATATAAATTTCGTTTTTATTTCGGCTAAACTTTACAAAATTCACATTTTAGACGACGAATATAAAGTTTTAGTTGATTAACTATTCGCAATAGTACAAATTAAATGTGCAAATTTTTATTGTTATATCAATTTTTATATAGGTTAGCATTATTTCAAAGAGGACGATTTCAACACAAATGCTAATGTTTTATGTGCATTAGGCAGTGCGTTAATTTTTTTGAGGGCTAAATTGTTTACAATTTGCTACTTATATCGTTCTGTTACTTCAGGAATACAATTATATCTCATTCAATGTCAAATATGATTACATTAAAATTCTATGATTATTATTTAACAGTAGGTCTTGTACATACAACTCTATGGTAATGTTGAGACATTTTGTGTGACTCTAGATTTCTTAATTTTAGCAACAATTTATTTTCTAATTCGGAACGAATTTTTTATTTTCATTATTCTTCCGTAAACCAAAGAATAATAAATCGTGGCCCGATAAACAAATTTCTCTGCAACAAACGCTACAAAACTTATAAAATGAAATACAGCTACGATGTAAATTAGACCTGTGATATGGATAAAAGTGAATCGTTGTTCTGGGTTACTTGGCTCAAATCTAAAAGCCTCACTCCTGCTCATATTTTCATATTTTTTGTCCTCCAAATAATTGATCCATGTTTTAAACAAATCGATAATTCCTGTTGATAACAGAATTTCCATTTTTCTAAAAAGAATAAGAGCACTGAATGGATAAATAAAAACAAGGGCATAATTTATTTTCATAAATTCATCTTTACCATAAATATATTTTTTGTTATCAAAAATATATTTTCCATACATTTTCAACATAGAATTGGAATCTACAAACGCACGCTTTCTGCAACTGCTAAGAAAATTCAACACTTTTTCAAAAAGCTCATGTTCACCATTTTCTTCAATATAACTTTCACAATCTCCAGTTGGGCAACCAATCAAACTAGTTTCAGGCATCGAAGTAATGTCAAGATTTTCACGTGTAAATTCGATTTGAGAATACGACATATGTTTATAAATTGTGTACAAATACCAGTCAAAATCTAATAAAACGTTTCCTTCAATTTCGTATTTTAACAAAACCGAACTGCTTCTATTGAAATGATTGAGACTTTCATAATATTCACAACTTCCTAATTTATCTTTAAAATTGTTGTTCATTTCGCAAGACCCGCTATAATTTGGGCAATGCCTTTGTCGAGGATGAAATGTTTCTCGTTTTCCAAAGTGAAATTTGGTGACGGCATCTGTGCTCATATATATTTGAAGAGCTTCCTGAAACAGATTGTTTGCACTTGGAAATATTAAAGCAAAATTGTTTAGATCTGAGAAAATTTTAAGGTTGTCAGTGATCGGAATACTAATGGTCATATCCCGGACCATAACACCTTTATAAGCATTGCTGAAAACTAATGTGAACATTAACCAACATGCATAAAATATTGCCACCGCAAATTTATATCTTTTTAAAGAGATACTTGTTATACTCACACCTTGCTCTACTACAGATGCATATAAAAGAAAAGCCGTCTCTTTCAATTTCAATACAAATGCATTCCAAAAATTGTTTTTTTCATTTGTAGAAAAGGAATTTCTATTCCCTCGAGCACTTTTAAGGGCGGAATAAATAACTGTAAGTAATAAACAACTTAAAATCGAAGTAATCCAAGTAACTTCATCAAACGGTTCAATATATAGTCTCCAAGATAATTCACGAGAAGTCCCATAACAAGTGACGAAATTTAAACTTTCACTGTGAAGAAAGACGACCCTACAATAGGGAGTTGTTTTTTGTGGCGTTTCAAAGGTAAACCGGAAGGCTTTCAAGCTGGGCATACCAGGGGAAAAATGGTTTTCATTTGTTTCTTTGTAATTTCTAATTTCATCTTCTTCCTTATTTTCCAAACCTTCATAAAGAAAGTAGGTAATCACCTTATAGAACGACAGATTTTTGGGTGCGAGATTCTTGAATGGTGATATCCATGATGCGTTGATTTTATTGGAATCATTTAATGACACATTGCATGGATTAACAGGTGGAATGAATTTCCATTTTGTATAATTCTGGATAAATTGGTTTAATATTTCCGGGATTAATAAAGTTTTGTTTAAAGTAGCAGTCCATGCTGGACATGTTCTAAAACACGAAGGACATACCAATTCTGTGGAAACATGTTCATACGAAGAATAATTGGTTGGCTGCACAAAAAATGAAAGGAAGTAGAAATTGTGGGCTCCATTTCTAGTAGTGCCAAGAACAGACTCTTCAGCCTGAGGGATATAACTACTGAGCGCCCGAATGTAAACGGAATAGCCACTTTCTTCCCAACAAATCTGATTTGTACTTGACCACTCGACGAATGGGTCATTAAAACACCGTCGTTGGTAGGACATCAGATTGACAAAAAATTCTATTCGAAGATGTGGCAGCAACCACTTACGCAAACTGGACAATGAAGAAAAATTGTTATTAGGGATAATATTTATAGCGGATGTTAAATCATCTTGTAATTCTGGAGGTTGGTTTTCATAGATGAGTGTTACAGCACAGTACTCACACGTATGAATAACTGACGATAGATTTGGGAATTTTGCATAATTTCGATTCAATTTAGATGTAGCTATTACTGGAATGACGAAATAAGTCAGATAAAATAAAGTTGTTAATGAACTTTGCAGACTCAAAGTTATAACACTTGCAACTGATGTGGGTTTAAAACCCAAAATTAATTTCGCAAACATAGTTAGAATTTTTAGCCAAACCTAAACTAAAGTTAAATATAATAGACAAAACTGCTTTCAAATTAATAGAATATTTGAGAATTCAGTTGACACGTCATACTATTGGCTAAGGAAGATTCTAGCAAAAGTGACAATGTTCTTGCTAAAGGTATCACTTTTATGGTTAAAAATTGTGTCAACACTCCAGGTTTATAATAAACTAGCTTTAATTATAGAACAGCTATTATTTTTTGTGCATCGTAGAAGGGATAAGCCGATAGATATACACCACACACCAGTAGATGAAATTAATTTGTGATAGACAACCTTTCAACAGTTAACCATAATATTTATTTTAAGTACTTTAATAATAACATGCATTTTACATTACCACCCTTAACACAGTTTAAAAAAAAGTCAGACAAATGGAGTCTCAAGTTCAATACAACTAAACTAAATTTATTTATTGATGCAATAAACGGCGTAAGATATTTTAGACAATTGATTTGTCCGTCCATCTTCCTATAAAAGTTTGATAAATATCAAAGTTTGTGATAACCGTTTCTAAGTGCAACTTACTGCTATAACTAACTTACTTTGTAAACTACTGCTTTAAAGTGAATACGAATTTCCTTAAAAGTCTGCTATTCATACCCTAGCAGACCATTAAGGAAATTCGTATTTTCATAATTATGAAAATACGGTGCAACTTTTTTGTAGAAAAGTCTGGGGAACTAATACTTTACAAAATAATTTGTAAATCCTCCCAGGCCCTTTCTTTTGGTCCCATAGCTCATATTATTATAATATTATCTGTGCATTGATCAATAAAATTTTTGGAAATTACTGTTTCACAATACTATTTTTACATTCTCAGAATAAGTAGATGGCCAGATAAAAGTGATGGATATCACTTTATCTTAGATTAAAAACTAATTTAATGTCTTTTTAAGAATTAGGAGTTATTATAAAAGGTGATTTTTGAGCCTCCTGTTTGATGAAATTATGTTGTAAGATAAGAATAAATAGGACAAAACAGTCAAATGTCAAATTTAATAACTTTGAATTTGGCAGGGACTGTCACTCTCTGTTACCAAATATTTCGTCTTTCAATTAGTAAAGGACATGAATTGATTCATACTATATTAGACCACTGAGAGGCCGAGTGGTCATGATTGAAAGTGAGAATAAACAGAAAAAAACATTAAAAACGGCATACTAAATGAATTAATAAATAAATCTAAAATCTTCATGTACCAACGATGTTTCATTAATTCCGATTTGTAATGGTATATTAAAATATGCCTTACAATATAGCTGCAAGTTCTGCAATGGTAAACCTACTATGACTTACTATTGAGCAAGGCCGTATTCAGGATTTGGTTTCGGGAGACACCAATTTGAAAATGTTATTATGAGCTAATTTGAGCCAAAATCAGCCTAAAAAGTGTCAAATTCGCGCTTAGCGCGAAAATTTTTGTGATTTAGGACACTTTCGTGCCCAAAATAACCTGTTTTTTTGAGATTTTGGGGGGGGGCACGTGCCCTGGTGCCCTGCCGCTAGATAGAGCCTTGCTAATGAGGCTGTAAATTATAACATCTGTGCAAGCAACGAATTTTATAAATAATTTGTCCTTTATAAACAAATTCACAAGGGGACGATTTTGTCTTCTTGGCCTAATTTTAGTTGATGAGTTTGAGATGCCATTAAACTTGGACATGATGTATAGTTGAATCCAACATTTTACTCTCAATTTATTATTTTGAAACATTGATGCTTATGTTTTTTTCATTGTACCCCTAGTTTTGAGAGGGTGATGCAAGTATTTAGGTGTCATGGCATGTCTAGCTTAAACCTACCTTAACGTATAAATTATACTGTGTATTTAAGTTGTTTCGCCGTTCTCAATAAGATGATGCTACTATATTAAAATAAAGCAGTAGAGCTAGAGCTGTCTAGTCTGCTTCAATTGACAATAAGAGGCAATGAGTTGTTAAATTCTAAACTTTTAACTCTCGTATACCATTTCAAGTATCTATTGCATCAGCTGGTAAAATTTCTCCTAGAAAGTATAATATTGTAAGGACTGAAGGACTGTACTGTAAAAATGTTACTACATAATACCTACTCTAAAACATCATTCAAATTGATTGTCAATTCCTTCTACATTTAAATACGCATATTTTATTGAAAGTTATTATTTAGTTTTATTTAGTTTTTTCAAATTGTATTTAATTTTATTCGAAATTTCAATTTTAATCGAGTGAGAAATTACATGATAGAGGCGCTTTTTTACTTGTAATGCAGAGGTAAAATATTCACACAATCATCTCCAATTTGCTGAACAGGTCATTTTGTCATTGAAAAGTTTACGAAAGATTAAACACATTGACATCTTACGGAACCAGAAAACTCTCTAGACTTTAATGTGTGATTGTTACAATGCATCCTGATCTAGTTTGAGTAGTGAATGATGACCCAGTGACGCTTGGGCCACGTGGTTATTTAAGGTCAAAGTTTGCATTTTATTTTAGTCACTTTTTCAATTGCATATGCCTGGAAATGGCTCTTAAATCCAATAGTGGTTTTCTATTGAAATGCATACTCATAAAGCATTGCAAGTTCGTTTTTTGCCATTTTACCCCATGATATATTTTAAATTGAAATGTGTCATGTGTATATAATAAGAATAATTTATTTATAAGATGTTACATACATTACTTATAAGAAGAAAAATACATTTCCTCTTATAAAATAAAAGATGATAATACAGATTTGTAATATGCAATATTCAATATTTATTAAATAACTATTCAATATTATTTGTTTCAATATCTGTTTTATTAGTAGGTATTATAATTAATGAAACTAAAATTAACACATTTTTTATCCTTTCGAGAACCCATTTTATTAGTGAGCAACACGATTTTTCAACCATTTAAAATATTGAATGGTTTTCTCTACACAAAATACAAATAAACAAACCGAATAAAAGCATATCAAAATCTGAAACAAGCCTTTAAAATGTGACAGTGTGATAGGGTGGTATGTGCTTTTATCTTCCTTTGCGTAGAAAAAGTGTCTTGACATATTTTTGTACTCGGATTCTTGAATACGATAACTCCAACGATAAAACAATCTAAGAATACCTGTACTTAACAAAATTTGCATTTTCTTAAATAGAAACGCAGCGCTGAAACGATTGTAAAAGTAAACAATAAGCTTTTCATTGAAGACAGTTTCCTCTCCGTACACAAACTGCGTTTTAGGGAAAACATATTTCCCATAAATTTTTAATTGAACATTTGAATCAACAAATGCTCTGTTTTCACAAGAACGTAAGAATTTTAATATCTTTTTGAATAAAATTTGTTGACCTATTGCAAAAGTAACATTTTTTGTCTTCACTGTCGGAGTACCCACCAGAGCCGATCGGGGGAACTTATGGTAATACTCATCCCTCGAAAATTTCTTAAAAATGTTTTTGTCTGTTACATTTTTGTTGACGATTGTCCAATGCCAATCAGTAGTGTCACTATTATAGATTTCATACTTGTTCAAAACATTTCTGGCCTTCTTAAAATACGGTTCATTGGTTTTATCTGTACAGACCCTAGCATAAATTTTATATAGTACCTCGTCCGTTTCTTTGAGGGATTCGTTGATATTGCAAAACAATTCTCGAACACGTAAACCTTTCCTAGTAATAATTAAAGAATTATTACTTCTTCTATCATACTTGTTAAGAACGTTAAAAAATATACTATTTTCACTCGTGAAAATTAAAGCAAAATTATTTAAATCTGACAAATGTTTGAAATTGGTGTGAACAGGAATGGCCGAAGTAAGATCACGAACTATGACTCCTTTGTATGCATTGCTAAAAACTAGGACTAAAAGAATCCATGCAGCAAATATAATTGCGCCAAACCATTTTAAAGAATGTAATTGCAAAAGTCGCATATTAGTGCTTTGTTCCACCAGTGATCCATATATAAGAAGAGTGGCTTCCATTAAAGTTTTCCAGAACCCCAATTTTAATTTCGATCTATTATTTCCCCCGTCTGAATTTTCAGAATCATTTCGTCTTGAACAATGTTTAATTACAGCATAAATAATAGTTGTCATAATAAAACTTCCCAATAACCCCATCCAATTTAAAAAATGGTAAGGATGAAGGTAAACACGCCATGACAATTTGGTTTGCAGTCCAGAACATGTCACGAAATTGTCACTTTCAGTTATGATATAAACCACTCTTAAATACGGATAAGTATCAGAAAAATCTGTCTCAGGACCCATCCCGAATTTAAAACCCTCCATGTGTAAATCTCTGTCACGCCTCTCGAAAGTGTTTTTTACTGGAAATTGCATTCTATAATCAAAAAAAGTTATATGCGGGAGTCCTTCCCACAGAAAATAATTAATGACTTTCTTCATATCAAGCTGTTGATCATCCAAGAGTTTAAATGGAGATATCCAAGTTGCATTAATTCGTAATTTAGATGTAGTATTGCATGGGTTAACTGGAGGTTCGATTTTCCATATCTCGTTTTTGTCGAAAAATTCCTGCAGTAATTTTAAAACAGAGAAATTTTTAAATTGATGCAAATTATCTTGCAAAGTTGCGGGTGTGTTTACACACAATCGAAAACAGGTGGTACACACCAACTCAATTGATTTTAACTCGTGGAGGGGATATCCTGATTTATAAAAAATGACATTATTTGGCCTTTTGACTAGAAATGATAGGGCAATTTGATCCTTGTCGTTACTGTGATAGTATTCATTTTTAGTACTGTTCCAATAGGAAAAATATTTTATGTTGATGTAGTATCCTACGTCTTCAAAACAAGAGAAAGGAATTCGTTTAGCAAATATTGCAACATTTAAACAAATATCTCTCACTGTCTTTTGAAAGTACATTATTCGTAAAAACTGTAGTGACCATTTTCTCCACGCTGATAATTGGATGGAATTGTTTGTATGAATATTGACTATTGGGATATTTATTTGTGAACTTATGAGAGGTGATTCTTGATCATATAAAATAGTAACTGCGCATTTATCACACAAATTGATTATTGTAGACAATTTCGGAAAAGATGTGTAATTTTTATTTTGCGTGGAATTCATCCCACTTGCATGTAAATTGAGATTCGTTAGAATTACGAGTAGTCTAATGATTATCCACTTCATGTTTCTTTACAATCAAATAAAATGGAATTTCCCCTTCAAAATTATACTTTTAAATAAAAATTTATTGTGTTTAATTTTTGGTATTTATTTACTATATTTTTTTCAACAGTGCAATCACTCTAAATTAAAATATTCGCGTAGGTATGTTCCAATAAATACTTCGATTGGGACAATGAAAAGCCAATAGAAGCAACTTACTTTTTATCAGCATTTTTTCTAGTTAATGAAATTTGTTGAAATTATACATTAATTATATTTATTTAATTTTCCTTTATGTAAATATTTGAAAAGTTCATTTTTATCACACGAAGGACAACTTATTGTACTATGAGGTTGCATGAGCATACCAAGTAGGAAGTTATAATGAAAATTAGATATTGGAGTATATCATATTGTAGTATACTATTAGAAACTACTCTGTTGTTTCCAATAGATGAAAGGGTAGTGTAAATACAATACAGTTTTACTCAAAATGATTGAGTCTTTTAATGAAACACAACAATAATCTAAAACATATTTAGCTAGAATGAAAGAAACAAAATGAAATTAACATAAATGAATTGATTTACATAGTACTCCATTAGAATAGTTATAATTCAAAGTGATCTCGTTAAAATAATACTGTATGTTGGTTATGAATCGAAACGCATCTACAGAATTATACACCGCCTTTTAAGTTTAATACTGATCAAACTCTGGACAATTAAAATCCCAATAAGAATATGAAAGTGAAAATTTGTAAACGCTTTATTAGCCGATTAGAACATGATAAACATCTACATTTGAATAATTATATGATTATCTAAAATCCAATAAATTTAATGAGTTCAATTCATAAACTGCAACCATTCAACGAAATTGTCAGAAAAATGAATAAAAATAAGCAGCACAATAAATTAATCTTATCTAAATTCAATCAACCCTTTATCAAGAATTAATTAATTTCATGCCAGATAAACATTCCTTTTCAAAAAGGCTTTAATTGTGTTTGACAATATTATCACGGGCAAACATAATATCCCAAATTTTAATGCGCCTGAAACAATGAAACATGGTTTAGACAATGTGTACATTAATTCAGTCATTCAATGTACTGTTAGAAAAACAAGTAATAAGCTGTTCATTACATAAAATCAATAATAAAATGTATTAAATACGTACTACTGTGAATTGACAGAACGAATATATCTATAATACCTACAAATGGAAATAACGTTAAAGATATTATTACTTAAGGATATTAGTTAAACCCAAAACTAAATGTTGCATAATTAAAGATAATTACTGAAAGAAATAAATTTTACAAACGGGAAACACGATTTTGTCGCGATTTCAAATATTTAATAACTTTCTCTACACAGAATACGAATAAACAAACCGAGTAAAGGAATGCCAAAATTTGAATTAAACCTTTCATATGCAACAATGTTATTGGGTGGTATTTGCTTTTATCTTCATAGGTGAAGAAAAAATGTCGTGACATATTTTTATATTCGAATTCTTGAAAACGGTTGTTCCATTGATAAAACAATGTAAGAATACCAGTGCTTAATAAAATCTGCATTCTCTTAAAAAGAAGCGCAGCGCTAAAGCGGCGGTAAAAGTATATTACATGTTTTTCACTAAACAAATTTTCTTCCCCGTAAACAAATTGTGTTTTACCGAAAATATACTTGCCATAAATTTTCAGTTGAATATTTGAATCAACGTAAGCTCTATTTTCACAAGAATGTAGAAATTTCAGAACCTTTTGGAATAAAATTCGTTGACTAGTGGCAAATGTGTGATTCTTTACTTTGTACATTGGAACACCCATAAGAGCCGATTGTGGGAATTTATGATAGTGATCATCCCTTGCAAATTTTTTAAAAATATTTACATCTGATACATTTTTGTTCATTACCACCCATTGCCAATCAGTGCTATCATTATTATAAATTTCATACTCATTAAAAATTTCTTTCGCCCTTTTAAAATAAGGTTCGAAGGCTTCACAAAATCTAACGGAAGAGTTATATCTCACTTCGTCGATTTCTTTTAATGATTCATTAATATTACAAACTAATCCTGGAATATACAAATTTTCTTGAGTAATAATTAAAGAAATATTTGCGTATTCTCTACGCATTCTATATTTATCGTATTTACTTAGAACGTTAAAAAACATACTTTCTCGATTTGAAAATATGATAGAAAAGTTGTTCAAATCTTTCAAATATTTAAAATTGCTTTGAACGGGTATGGCAGAAGTAAGGTCTCGCACAATAACTCCTTTGTATGCATTACAAAAAATAAGGGCTAAATAAATCCAAGCTGTAAATATCATTGCTCCGCACCATTTGAAAGATTTTAAGCGTAAAAAACGTATGTTGACACTTTGATCTACCAATGACCCATATAAGAGAATCACAGTTTCCACTATTGTTGCAAAAAGTTTGACAAATGGTTTTGTTTCCTTATTTCTTGAAATGTATTGTTTGTACGGATATGTTTTAATTACTGCATAAGTAGTTGACAATAAAACAAAAGCGCCGATCAATGCCAACCAACTTTCCAAGTGGTAAGGATGAAGATAAACTGTCCATGATAATTTCCGCTCGAGTCCAGAACATGTTACGAAATTGTAGCTTTCAGTTCCCAGATAAGCCATTCGAGTATAAGATGCATAAAAATCTGTTTCGGACCCCATGTAGAAATCGAATTCTCCCATGTAGAAATTGTTAAGTTTTCCAACTTCGTTGCTAATGTTTAAATAAATTTGCTTCAGGTAATCGAATTGTGTAATATGAGGCAGACCCTCCCACAAAAAATATTGAATAATTTTCTTGATATCTAGACGTTGATCAACCAGCGGTTTAAACGGAGATATCCAAGTTGTATTAATTGTAAAAAATTTTGATGCAGTACTGCAAGGGTTAACAGGAGGACTAATTTTCCAGTTCTCACTCTTGTCGAAGAATTCCTGCAGCCATTTTAATGCAGAAATATCATTTGCTGAAGAATAATCTTGTAAAATTGCAGGTTTATTTATACATACTCTAAAACACGTTGGGCACACTAACTCAATTGATTCCAATTCATGAAGCGAATATCCTATATTGTAAAACTCCTTGTTATGTGGAAATTTGACAAGAAGAATCAGACCATATACGAAGTAATTAGGGTAATAATGTCGATTTTGTGTGATGTTCCAAGTGGAAATATATTTAATGCTTATATCGTAGCCGAAATCTTCAAAACAACTGAAAGGAATTTTTTTATTGAAGAATACATCGAACTGCGAGCAACGATCTTGTGGTCCCTCACTCAGATACGTAATACGCAAAAATGGGATTGACCATTTTCGCCAGGTGGATAATTTACTGGAATTGTTTCTATGGACGTTAGCAAATGGTATGTCGAGGTTTGAATTTAAAGAGGGAGATTCCAGGTCATAAATAATCGTAACTGAACATTTTTGACATGAATTAATTATTAGTGACAAATTGGGGAAAATTGTGTAATTATTGTTTAGTGTAAAATTATTTGCAGTTGTAGGAAGGCAATGAAAACACAATATAAGAACAACGAAACCAACAATAATAAACATAATGAATTTGATTTTAATTCTTTGTAACAAATATAATGTGTATAAAACTGTATGATATAATACTCGCCAGTTTCGGTGATATTTTGTTCACTATATAGTAATACAAAAAAGATTAATTCAAAACGTTTGGAATATCCTTTGTTAATTCGCAATTAATGTTAATCGCTTATGAACACTTGACGCAACTTAACGGGAGTCATTATGTGCTTAGCATAATTTAAATATTGCAGAGTATGCAGAGTATGTATAAGTATGGTATATTAGCATCGACTAAAGCTGAAAGCAAAAATAAATGACAAATTCCTTTGCTACTAGATTATTGAAGTTTGCATGAAAGACTACCTGTAAATACTTTAATCAGCGTATTTTTATTCCTTGAATTAAAGAAGACAAATTTAGTAAAATAATTATAAATGCATTAACAAGTGTCTCAATTTGCTGGAAATATTCGGTTATATTTTTAATTAATTCCTTCTTAGATTATTAGATACAAATCAAATTTACGGCGAACCAATAAAATGGCAATTCAAGTCATATGAATCAAACACTTGTAATACAATGTACATTACAATATTGTTTGCCTTGGACATCAGTATAAAATTAATTCTCATCCATCAGTAAATTAAATTTATACTTAAAAGGTTACAATATAGAATGGGATCGAAATATAAAAATAATACAATACAATTACAAGTTATTCTACATAAATATATTTACTACTCATTTACAATTTCACGAAATGGTATAGGTTTGAACTGTTTTATTGCTTTTGGGTGTAACTCTTGATGTCCAAAAATGCAATATCGATTGATATTTATGCAGATTAAATACCCATTATATTTATTGCGGTTCACTATAAATATTATATTAATGTATTTATATTATTATATTTTATTATATTCATTCATAGTCAATAATGTTTTGTAATAATTTTTAGCTTTGTAAAATTTCATTGTTAAAAGTAAATCATTGCGTTTAATAAATTTTCATTTCATTAAGTGATCACTACATTTTCCAACTTATGTTTTATTTGGTTTTAGCATTATTAAAAATACAAAAATGTTTCCATGCAAAGCAACGTAGCCTAGAGAGTAGAGACAGCCATTATTAGCTTGCAAATAAAAAATAAGGCTTTAAAATATGAAAAATAAATAGGAGAATATATTTCACTCTCTTGGTTTGTTCATTGTTTTCGACAGTTTCTTAAATTGCGCCTCCTGAAAAACGTTACAATCTCCACCAAGAGCGTACCGAAGAGGGAGGCTTAGGGCTTGAGCCTCCTCAAAATTTACCAAGTTGCACTAAATATAATTAGCGTTTTATTATAACATTTCATTAAAATTCATTTCATTTAGTTTAAACATTGTAGATTTCAGCGTAAAATATAATATTTAAAGGCTTTTTAAAGACAATAGAAGTGTACTAAAGCGCGATGGTTACATAATAAAATCAAAGTAAATAGTAAATGCATATCGGCTTATTTCCAATATTGGTAGCCCGGGATATTATTATTCTACATCGGTCGCGAGGAGGAGGCTATTAATAAATGCACTAAATAATGACTAATACTAATGTACTAAAGCTAAATATTTGTTCTTTAATGGAATAGAATACATTCATGCATAAATAGATGTTTAGGGGGCTACATACAGGCTATTTCATAAATGAGACGAAGTTTTCAAAAATTAATATCTCATGAACCAGAAAGAGTTATGATTTGAGATAAATATCAA
>JAQFYB010004377.1:0-16448 GCA_034694085.1 Pogonognathellus longicornis
AAACTTCATATAATTGTATACACAACAATTCCTCTTGCTATATGAAACAGCCGTAATACCCCCCGACACTCAGAGCAGGTGAACGAAAAGCTTTGGCCTACACTCCAACCCCCCTACTTTCCACTCCTGTGTGCTACTCCTTTCCAGAAAGACTACAACCTATCGAGGTGGCTGCTCAGTGGCAGGCAGCAGCAGAGGCAGGTATAGAGCTTACCTGAACCCCGAAAATTGGTGAGTGCAGGAGCTGTGGGAGGAGCTGCGGATCAGTTTTTTTCATCCCTGCTCAGTTACCAGAATTCAGTTTTTTCATCCCTGCTCCGTTTCCAGAATTCAGTTTATTTCATCCCTGCACTATTACCAGAATTCAGTTTTTTTATCCCTGCACTATTACCAGAATTCAGTTTTTTTTATCCCTGCACTATTACTATTACCAGAATTCAGTTTTTTTCATCCCTACTCATTTACCAAAATTTCAGTTTTTTTCAAAGTTCAAAGTTAGGTTTTATTAATGTGTCATGAATAGCCATTTGCATGACAGTTTTTTATCTCTGCTCAGTTACCAAAATTCAGTTTATTTCATTATTTTTATTTCTTATTTTCATTATAGACAGGTTAGTCTAACTCTAACCAGAGCTCCTTGATGGGTTGGCGTGTCTCATCAAAACTTTCTGCTGCTGCGCACTGATAAATACGACATACAAACATACGCCTCATACGCGACGTACCGCGACGTTTTGTTGCTCCTTCTATTAGATAATAGAATTCTGTTTTGGCAAGGATTATTATTATAATTGTAAATTATCAAAGTACTATATGTATAGTATAGGTAATGATTCACTTTATTTCTCATTTGTAATTATTATCTAAGCAATTCATAACTTCACTGAAATCAAATGCTTTGGTAGTAAACAAAATAAAGTCAACTGTAGTCGTTGCAGTGCCGTAACAAATCTGTCCCGGCCGTGAGGAACAGTGTGCGACTGTCGGTACTAAAGAACTCCTAAAAAAGAGTGCAGACTAAATAACTAAAATACCATTTGATGCTCAAATTGAAAAAGTAAAAAATGCATCAAATTCGCGCGTAGCGTTTTGCGAATTTTTGCGAATTTGGCCCAAATTTAAATCAAATCGAACGTAGCGCAAAAAATTTTGCGCTTTTTGAATTTTTACGGCAAAGATAACCTTTTGTGATAAATTTTTTTGGATTTTGGGAGAAATGTACTAACATATAAGATTCTTTACTTAACTAATGACTTTGCCCATAAGTTAAAAATTAAGACTTATAAGATAACGGTCGTCACGGTGACTATTATTACAATTCAATGTATAGGCCATTCATCCTGGCCCGGCCTTTTGTGTCCCGGCCGTGAGGACGTTCCTCACCCACCCTCCCCATCGTTACGGTACTGAGTCGTTGCATATCTAAACCAGGTTTTCAGTCGTCAGCAGTGTGCACCATTAGGTACGTAGAATACGTGGGTATCTAGGCATTAGTATGTGGGTTGCCTGATACACAATGATTTTGAAATAGAATTACAAAACAATGGGATATAGTCTATTTTGGTGGTCATTACCGCGAAAAAATGGAGCAATTTGAGCTAAAATCAAAATAAAATACATAATATTAATAATATTAATAATCCCTAGTGCAAGTTTGTATATTTTGATGCCTCAGATTAAATTCATGTAATCTTCTTGCTTGCAGTGGATTTTGAGCTTTTGAGTTTATAATTGACCAAGGTTCAACAATTCAGCTTAAAGGCACTATAGTAGCAATTATATTCATTTTGTTAATCGGCTACGCATTTCACAATCAGTATATAAGTGTCATGTGTATAAATTTCTTAAACATATATAATTTCTAAACTTCTAACAAAATCGTACCCGGCCCAGGGGCACCAAAAGCAGAAATTCCAACTCCGCTGGCGATATTAGTACAGGAGTTCATGGAAGTCGAAGGTATAATATACCGCCTGCACTATCTTTGTCAGCAATGCATGGGAAACACGGATAATCATAAAGACTTGTATGAAACCGATTTTTAATTCCTTTAGCTTTGGTGTGGTGTTACTATATTATTATATTTTAAATGCACATAGATATATGTAAATGCGTCTAAAATTGCCCTAGTAATTAATCTTAGTAATAAAAAGCGATAACTTGATTTTCAACGTTATAAAAATGCGACAACTTGTTTTTCAATATTTTAAAAATGCGACTTTTCTTATTAAGTTAACACTGATTATCGCTTGTTATGACTAAGACGACGATGTACAATAGAATGGTGGAACACATAATAAAATATACTAATTCAAACATTCAAAGTATTATCCCAGTAAAATCTGTAAATTTCTCAGGTCCGATCCTTTATTTATATTCTATTGCACATTGCGAGAGGTGTTTATTGATGGAAGTAATGGATACTATCAGGCGCGTAACCAGAAAGGATGCACATGCACCCCCAAGAATGTACAAAATATTTAAAAACTTGATTAAAAAGTGCAAAACAGTTCGCGTTACACATTTTACGTTGTTTTTTTACCAACCTAATTGGCTAATAGCTACATTAAAACGTGCTAACCTGTACTCATACTCACGTTTTGCCGTCCCAGAATGCATTTTTGTAAACAAATCTGATGAGCACCCTCCAATTTACAATCCTAGCTAAGCGCCTGGATAGTATAGGTAGGTAGGTATTTATTTATTAAAAACAACATTGTATCCCCCCGAAATCCGGAATTTTTTACCATAAAGTGCCTAAAATCGCAAATTTTTTCGAATTCTTTATATTTTATGTTTAATTTTGCACAATTTGCTCAAATGTTTCGCGCTTGAGTTTGCCCCGCTCCCGAAATTAAATCCTGGCTACGTCTATGATTGTTATATGTATGCATGAGTGATTTATTCAAGTGTCAAAAATATCTCAGTACAATAAGTATTGGTCTCCCCCGATCAGACACCGAGAACAAAATTCGTTCGAAAAGAGTTCTACTCCAAAAAACAGGCCGAGTAGCAAACGTTAAGAAAAATACAGAAAATAAAAACAATATTACACAAGAATTTATAGTTGTAATCCCACTTACATGAAATCTTAGAAAATATTATACTTATTACCTACATCTTAGTTGTGTACAAGATCGTCATTTCTTTTGAAAATTAACAATTTACCCAGCTTACTTTGAATTTTTCAACAATTCTTCAACAATGTTAACAATCAGTTGTATATGTAATACGGATTAGACAATCCCCAATATTTTAGAACTTGCAAAATACTTTCATTATTGTGGTCATCATCTTTCAATTCATTTTTAACTTATTATTTTTGACGTTGTAATAGTAAATTAAATTAATTTATTTCTCAAGACAATACTTGTTCAGAAATTGCTAAAAATATTAAAAAGTTTTTATCAAAGAAGATATTCTCGAAGGGTTATTGATGGATACATAATAAAGAAAATTATGTGTTCTAATATTTTGCATTAGGCATTTCTTGCATTTTCTACAAGTTTCTACATTATGCAAGCTGTTAAAAATTTATTTTCTGATATTAGGTAAATATATTTTTTCGATTTACAAATTAGTGTTAGTTACCCGGGCAATTATTTACAATCCAAATTTGATGTATATATCACGTATATATTATATCCACGTAATCATTACATTAAACAACTTAATGTTAGTGATAAATGAAATTACAGCAAATATTCAATAATTTTAATTAAAAACTACTGCAGTAGATATAGTGAACGGGTTGATCAATATATTTACGAATACGGCCAGGATACTTTTCTACGAAAATTTCAGCTTTGAGAAATCGACATTGCGTGTTCGCCACCAAAATTTGTAACTTGGCAGAGGCCATAAAGCCGTGACTTCCCCATTTACGTTGGAGTACCATGCCCCACAATTTCCGGTTGACCAAACCATAGACTTCATGATTTGCTTCAAATCGTCCATGTGCTCTTTCTCTGCTTCCGCTTTCACTGTCACACATTTAGAACCTCTTCTCATCATTTCTTCAATCACTTTCACCACGTAATTCACTTGACATTCCGACATAAAAATGATCGAGTTATTAGCCAACAGCTATACAAAAAATATACAAAAAATATTATGCATAATTTTAAAATGAATTCAAAATGATTGTAGTGTAATTTAATATGTAAAAAGATTAAATAAGTTCATTATATTTGATTTAGTGTGTGCAAATCATAACAAGGATATGGCGAATGGGTGGCTTTGGGGAAACGCTTCTTCCCCAAATTTCCATTGCGCTAGGTTTTTTTTTTGTTTTGATATATTTAGTTTATACGCAGTGGTAGCTAGGAAATCTTGGCTGTAGCCTGTAGCTCACCTTTTATATGCCAAATAGTATTTCAACCGTGCTTTCATACATACAGTGGAAACTAAATCTACAAACCTAGACTTATTTAGAAGATAAATGTAATTGTAGTATACTCATAAATATAATATACTCCTAAATATTTGAACTGACCTCCCATCATATAGTTTAAAGAATCAATATAAGAAATGTTATTTAGTTTAAAAATGACCTCTTGAAGCAAAAGTATTGCTTATTTTTATAATATAATTGGTTTATTGACTATTAGTTAAAATTTAATTAGAGATACCATTTCGATTATTATTCTCATTTTGCAGATACTGGATAGTTTAATTTATTATTTTAATATTTAAGTGTCAAAATTTAGAGACATGATTGTAGTGTAATTTAAACATGTCGTAATTAGCTGTCAGTTTTGAAGACGATAAAATCTTGTCATCTATATAAATAAGTGTGTAGTTAATTGAAGCAAACATCGTTATTTAATCATGATTAGTTGAACACTGATCATACGCTTCATTGAAAGCTCATAAGTCAATATTACTTATCAATTATTAAAAGATACTCATTCAGGTCATACATTTAAAGGGGTCTGGAGCAAACTTTGTTTATATATGTAAATTTTTCGCTAGCAGCGTCAAAAAATGGAGTAAATTAGGGCTAAATTATTAAAAAACTAACGCTGTATGGTCCCAAAAGCATGAAGTGGTTCGGGGCGGGATGAGTGAGCATTCCAAAGTAAGCGGATGGAACGTTATTCCTCCAGGTTTCCAAAATGTTCTCCTTTTTCTCACCAATGATTTGCATTGGCGCGAAATAATCTTGAACTTTGAACCCCGTGGCCAATATCAATACCTTCCAGATACAAAATTGCAATATCAAATCACATTTTACATCAAGTGGTTTAATAATATTTTACGACTTAAATATTTCTTTGATTTGAAACGCAATACATCAGCTTTTGTAGAGACTCCATTTTTGGTCGAAATGGTATCGTCCGCAACTTGTACAATTTTACTTCGATGCAATTTAACGTTCGGCCTGGCAAAACACGGGTAGTAGTCACTGCTGACACCAATTCTTTTACATCCATATGCATAATTTGGGGTCAAGTCTTTAATTAATTTTTCATTGTCTCCAAGTTGCGTACGCATGAAATCCATAGTGGCTTTCTCACCTTAAACAAACAAATACAGCGCGTACGTTTATGCACGAGTTGTACTACAACTCAAATACTAAGTGTAAAAATTAAGGTTTATCACTATATGAATAAAATGAAATTAAATTCAAAGTCATAATAAGCGGATTTGGTTTCGCGTGACAGCTTTTAATACGGGGTACATATATGCCAATTTAAACGTGTAGCACGATAAAGAGATAATTATATACGAAAAAAATCAACCAATAAAACTAGCATGTAGCACTGGGTAACTATGGTTTGAAGGACCCTATGCAAGAACCATATATTTTGGGTCAAAAACTATGTAAAGTACAGTATTGTATATCAAATTCGCGCAAAGCGCGAACAACTTTAAGACATTTTTTCACTTTTGTGGCAAAATAATTTCTTTTTATTTAATGTTCTCATTTAGGGTCCCCCTGAACCACGGGGGCTCTATCCGCTGCACAGGTTGCTTATTTCAGGGCAAAATGACTTATTAATTTGGGATTAACGAGGGGGAAGAGAGAATCGCAACATTGCTTTCCTCTGGGTACTCCAGTGTGCAGAGTAAATAACTTATGATAAAAATTATGACTTCCTGAAATCAAGGGAATGCAAAGTTTGAAATGATTTTACCTTTTCTCTGAAGTCCCTTTCGGTTATTTGCATTACATTACTAAACAAATTTATCAAAAATATTATCCAGCCACAAATTGAAAATGCATTTTTCTGCAAAATTGTGCATCCAAACTAACGCACGGCGATTTGTCGTTTACTGGGGGACTCTGAAACCGGTAATACACTTTTCATGTCGACCAGTGCTTTTTGCAAATTTCTTTGGCGTTGTAAATCCTCAAACCCAAAATAAGCGCGTGTGGAAAATTTCCTGGTAGCTTCTAATATTTCTACATTTTTATGCGTTCCTGCGAGGTGTGACAGAATTTACATTCAATTAAACTTCCTGTTCTATCCCAAGATAACTGGGAGCTGCTTGGCCCTATTTTCTAAGAATTAAAATTCTTCAAATCCCGAAAAACAGTCATTCATGAATTCCAAACTTGGGGAAAAAAAGGAAGTTATCCACCTATACTTAATGGCTTCGGTATTTAAAATTTAAAACTATTTATTAATAATAGGTTGAATGTCCCCAAACATTTGAAATGAGCTTAGTAATTCACACAAAAGTAGCTATGTAATGCTTATCATTAAAAATCAATTTCATATATAGAAACCTACCCTTTTTATTGTCCTTAGAATTTCCAACGAACAAAGGGTAATAAGTTTCCCAAATGGTGTAAATCAAAGATCTGTAAAGCTGCATTAGAAACGGAACGTTGCCAAAAAGAAACTTGATTGTTTCCGAAAATGTGAACTGATCTCTAGGTATAATCCAAGTAGGTTTCCTCTGATAGACATGTATTTCCTTCACCTTGTCAACAATAGCTGGAAGTATCTGAACGCCACTTGAGCCGTTCCCTATGAGTGCCACAACTTTATTTTCCAAATCCACCGAAGAATCCCATTCTGCCGAATGAATTATTGGACCCTTGAATGACTTAAATTCTTCGGGATAGTTTGGTACTCGCAAAGAACCTGGTCCATTTATACTGTAACATTTTAAAATAATAAATCCAATTTTTAATCAATAATTGTATTTACATTAGAAAAAAAATGTCTCATTGTCAAATATTGTAGGAACATCACACAACTAAATACATACATATTTTTAGAAAATAACCTTCGCCGTCCCGACCTCAACTACACCTTCCGTTTACTCTTGGGGTATTTTAGGTACCCCAAAATATTTCCTAAACTAATGGTATTAAAAATTTGAAACCAGACTACAGGTAGATACCTATACATTTTATTGACTTGAATCTAAAAGATTTTTAAAATAGAGCGCATTAGTTTTTGAAATAAAAATTTTGGCGAGAATTTGTTTTTATTTTGAAAAAAGTTGACCAAAATTAATCGATTCAGGTTTCATAAGTGATTTTTGCAATCGGAGATGCGCTTTTTGAAATATTTGCAGAAAAAGAAGTTGGGGTACCTAAAGTTCCCCTAGGCATAACATAAAGATTTTATACAACAAAATAAATGTATCCTTATTTATACATACACGATATCAAAAATTGCAGTTTCGGGCTTCCTTTTTTTATCATCCAGATTATCAATTGTGACCTTCCATTTATTAATAACCTCATCCCACTCAAGAGTTTTTACTTGACGCCGAAATTTAATTCGGGGATACAAATCGTTTTTCTCCGCGACATTTTTCAGATATTTTTGAATTTCATGGCTCGACGAAAAGCATTGCGACCAATCTGTAAATAGTGGATCCATTTATTATTTATTGAATATTTAAATAGCTATTGAAATTAATTAAGTATCGGAGAGTATATGAGATGTTTTATGGTTTCCAATTTCAGTCTGTCTGTCTGTCTGTGCGTTCCGCAGTGACAATTCATGAAAAAATTCATTCAAACTTTCCAGAAGTAATTTGGGGACGCTCTCCGATACCTACTTACATCCGTTTTGAATGGTTTTTTTTATTAATTATTATGTAATACTTGGGTTCAAGTCAAATGAGAAGCTGTATAAATGACTGTGCACATCACAAGCACATCCTGGGTATTTGTTGACGAACCAAGTTCCTCCAACATCTTCGTTTACATCGAATATAGTGAAAGTGTTAAGCCCTAATTTTCTTTTCAGCTGAGTCGCCGCACCTAATCCGGCAATTCTGAAACAGTGAAATGTATAAAAATAGATCTAATTACGTATGCAACTAATATGCTATTATTTAATTATTAAAATTACTACAATCTAAATGTTTTTAAATGTCTAATTCGGATTTAATAATTAATTGTAGTTATATGAGACCACATAATATTAATAATCCAATTTCTTACCCTGCCCCAATTATACACACATTGGGAAAAGAAGGATCATATTGAGGTACAGTGCTAAATTTTTTTACAAATCGTAATTTCGGTACTAATGAAAATAAACGCATAGCCACCAATGAATTATGATAACTTTTCGCACTTTTTAAATCTGAATTAATCTGTATAGCATTACAATAATGTGTTCACGATTTGAGGTTAACAGTAGTACTGAAAATATTTAATAGTAATTGTAACATTTAGTAAAATATGTAAAGGTAATGGTACCTAATTCATTTGGTAATTGTATTGCATTCGTGGGAAAAATATGTATCATATATTCATATATTCAGTATTCTATATTTCCTTTCGTGGAGGATACGTAATTATTATATTTTATGTAGTTTATATTGCACTTTGCACCAAGGTTAATATACCTAATAAAATGAACATGAAAAAGATCAATTAAACAACTAAGTCGCACGATGTGTTATGATAATTTTACACAGACTTTGAAAAGGTAGACTGAAAAAAAGTAAAAACCGATGGAGTTTAAAAAATATTTTCACTACATACTTTATCCTCTAATGCATGAGTGTATCAAGAAAGCCACATTGGTTGCACCCTTACAACTGACAACCAATATTATGATCACGAAAATGCAAAAAACACTAGAATTTCAGGCATTTACCTTGGTTTTGACCTACCTATATTGACTAAAACTTTTATTTATACGCGTCAATATATACTGATTATGGTTATCGATTAGTTAGACTTTGCCTTTCCCAAAAAATGGTTTTCGCTATAAACTTTGATGCGCACCCCCACCCCCTCCCAGGTTACAATCCTGTCTACGTGCCTGCTTTAAAGCATTAAAAAGGCAATTTGTGACTAATTAAGAGATAACCTTTAAGTAAAGTATGGGAAAATAACGAATAGCGATTACATAATAATGTCTCACCAAGAGGTCTTGGAAGATTAATTATGAGCTCAATCACTCAAATTAAATTTAATTGGACATGTGTTATGTTTCCAATTTTATTTTAAGGTAAACCTTCATCTAGACTTGATAGTTGAGATACTTTTCCAATGTTTTGTGGAAGTAAAATGAAGCAAAATAAAAGTCCATTTTACTTAATTCTTCACAAAAACTATTTAAATCTTCAAACACCCTATAAGGTAATTAGGATCGGACGAAAGGTAGCAGAGTTACAAGATTCAAAATTGTTAATGTCGTCCAGCTACCCTCAACGTTGGTGAATAAAATATTTTGCAATGTGTTTTAAGCAACCACTTTTATACAAATCCAAATTTAAAAAACGGGCGGTAACTTTATAAACGTAAATTAAATAAATGATAATTAAAATGCGCGCTGAGAATATTATTTGTGCATCGGTGCATGGTAAAAATTTCAGAAAGAGCGGACAAAAAAATTTTGAGTTGCAAGACTCCAAATTTTTACATTGTTAAACTACTCCTACCTTCCAACTTGGAAAAATTAAATAGTACATTATATTTAAATACGTTTTGCAAAATGGTCTTAGATGCGATAACCTGCATTGCAATACAAAGGAAGGAACTTTTGCTGTCATGATTAAGAAAAGATTTACTGAAAAATATCCAGATTACCGAACCATTTTGTCAATGATAAATATTTTAACACAAGTGGCCCACTTCCATTGATTGAAACCATACTTTGGCCTCAATTACAACATCTAATGGAGACCCCACTTACAGGTCGCACTTCTATTAAGTCTTGTCAGTTTAATTGCTATTTTATGCAACATCTCGATCTAAATTAGCCTCCATTACTTATTTATTTAGTTAAATTTTCATTGAAACACAGTAAATCATTTGTATAGCATGACAGCTTTCAATTTTGCATTTGGTACTCCATTTGTTAGAGACCCCACTGCTATTGGAAGCCCCTCTTGTATTATAATATTTACGGTATTATTTTAGAAGAACGTATCTGCAGTTTTTTTAAAGTTTAATACTAAACACACTGTCGTAAATAGCACCTAAGCAAGGTATGCGTCTCATACGGGCCCTCAAGGTACAGGCAGCCCTATATAGGAAAATATTTAATAAAAGGAGGTTATTTTGCCACAAAAATACAAAAATATCGTAAAATTTTTCGCGCTGCGAGCCAATTTCATAAATATTACATTGTTTTTCACCTACAAAGCGGTTCTTGCATAGGGCTCCCAATTTATACTTACGCCAGTGACTAAACATACATCTAGACAGCAGTGCCGTATCTAGGATTCTGAAATGGGTGGGGACTAGATTAGGTCACCGAGTTAGTACGAAAATTTTAATATATCATAAAGCATTGATTAGAAAAGGGCCTTAATTAAAAACAGAGGGCATGGAGAAAAATTATGTTTAAACTACATTATGTAACTGAACTCTTTATACACGTGGACAATTGTAAAAATGGAAACCAGTCAGGCAATATGAAGAAAATCATTTGCACTATGCATTAATTTAAATAAATTTATGTTAATTTTGGCACAAATTTTTCCCGTTTCTTGCAGATTTCAGCTTTATTTGTTTGTACTCCATATTCGCATTTCTCCTTCCCCGAAATCCATTTCTGTATAAGGCCTTACAGGCAAAATCTAGAAATTATTCAATGTGATTACTAGGGATGGAAAATCCCTGTGGAAAATCCTATATTCTCCACGGACTCAGTACAACTCCAAACACTTAAAGAACTCTGTTTCAGGTATGGAGACCCTATGGTTTTCTTCAAACAAATAATACATGTACTCTTTTGCAATGTCCTGTTTATATAGGGGTCCAATATTTTCAATCTCAAGCTGTCTGAAACAGCGTCCAAATACAAATTGCTTGGCTGGTTTTTCGAACAACTGCATAACCGAATTCATGAGATGATCAGAGATACTACTATAATCATTACTAAAAACAAATATTTCTGGTTTGAATTTGGATAAAACATTTTTCAAATGTACAAAAAGAAAGTTTTCTAAAACCAGTTTTTCTAACTCCAATACTCCTTCACCATATAGCTCGATTCCTTTTTCGTATTGTGGTGATTCCTGCACCAATTTAAACTTTCGAATCGTTTGGGGTAAATATTTCAAATCAACAATCAAGAATGCTGGTCCCAACTCATAACAGATGTCCGTTATTTGTAGCTCAATACAGGTCAAATTTGCGTATGTAGACAAATTTTGAATTACTTCCTTATAAAATCTGCATGAAAGATGAATGTAAATTAAATCCTGTAGATTTATAGGTTGTTGAAAAGTTATTTTGCTGTTTCCTCCAAGGTAAATCTTCTGGATATTTGAGGGCAGAAGTGTAAAGTCCATGGTAGCATCCTCAAATCTTACATTTTTGATTTGTAGTCGACTTTTGTTCGAATTTTCCAGTTTTACACCCTTCAAACGAATGTATTCAAAGTTTGTAAGATCTTTCATGTCAAGTGTTAAATTCATTTTATGGTTGCAATTTAGTTCCAGCTTCTTCAGTTGACCGAACTCGATGATTCGATTCACTAGTAAGCTGTCGATTTTATCACCATTTAGTGTACTAAAAATTACGTTTTTAAATTTGACTTCTGCACTAGTCAGCTTCTGCAGTAGTTGCGAAAATGAGGAAGAGTTGTCCCAATTAATCAAAATTTCAGATTCTAACAAATTTATTTCTTCTGCATTTCTGGAAAGGTTAGCAAGGAAATTCCAATCCAACACAACATGAGTAAAAAACAATTTCTTCACTTTTATTTCTGTTGACGTTACCATTGAAATATCCATGTTCCGAATATGAAGTTCTGTAATGTGACATTTTGACTTTTCCCACGTTAGAGAAATCCTATTTTGTAAATCGATATATTCCATCGAAAATGACAAATTATTAATACGAAGAATAATAGTTGCCTCTTCTGTTCCAGAAAGTGTCAATTTCTTCATGCTTTCGAAGCAAAGCAAATCTATCAATCTTGAACTATCTTGGTAATCATTACTCCTACAACTAAATTTTTTCCAAAAATTGATTTCTACATCTTTAGCACCAATCAACATCTTTGTTTTCGACGGAAAATTGCTCAAGTCGTCTGTAAGTCTAATGCGTTCTAATTTAATTTTTTCCACCTGATGTGCAAGATAAACGAGAGAGGACATGATTACAGATACATCGTTTAATACTAAATGATTCAACATCATTTTTGTGGGTTTATACAACGTCGGATTGTTGCAATGTCGTAAGATAAGTTTATTAATATTCCCAATTAGGTCTTCAAAAGGAAAATATTTGATTTGGCAGAGAGCCACGGTGTTGATAACCATGGGACAACTTGCATCAAAATGTATGTCTGTGACATTGTCTGTTATGCGTTATAATCTTAAGTAAGATGTTCTACTAAAATCCACAAATTCATTGATGTAGACTCTCTCCAATTTTATTCCATCTTGAATAAATGATACGTCAATCAATTTCAATTGTATTGGAGAAATTCGTCCATGCTGTGCTGTCACAATGACGTCACAATTCGTTAGAGATAAATAAGAAAGAGAAGGCATATTTTGGTGGTCGAGTCTCAAAGCAATTTTTGTGGTTTTCTCTGAGCAATTTATGACTAGTTTGACCACATTTGTAGATATTGATTTGCTTATATCAAATTGTTCTAAATGAGCTCCACTTTCAACCAAAACGTTGACGTCTGTAAGTGTAATGGCATGCAAGTCGAAAGGGAGGTTATTATATAAAGAGCAGTCTTTTATTGCTACCGTCCTTCTCTCTATGCTGTCATCGGCAATAAGGACCATCATGTGGTTAGGGTGGTGTACATGGTGTCCATTGTAAAGGTAATAATCAGGAATTGATGAGGATTTGGCTAGGAACTTTAAGACATCATCCAGGGAATCCATATCATTGTGGATCACCAATATTTTCTTCTCGGTCATGATTTTGTTTGCCATTGAAATATTACCAGCTTTTAAATTTGAATGGAATATTAAACCGGCTACGAGCTCAATTTTGATATCTGCTCTCAAGTCTAAAATTCCCATTTTGTCAATTGCTTCAAAAGTAACGCCAGTTTTCCAGTTTTGTTCTTCTATATCATAATCTTGATGTGCCGTGCATTTATTCAAAGAGGTATAGCATTTTTCGAGTACTTCTATAGAGTTTTCAAATTTCGAGTATTTTGTCAAACAGAAAGCGTAATTATATTCTGCATTGATAATCTTCAAAGTGTTTTTGATAATCTGAGACAATTCAACTGCCTCTGCGAATCTTCTCTCCCGCAATAAACGCTTTAAATTCAGTTGGTCAATGAGTTCAGCTCGCAAGTGTGGGAATTCCAACTGTAGCTCTTCATTTGCAAATGAGTAAGGAAATAATTTGTATTCAATGAAATCATTGTTAGAGGGCGAACTACAATCTAGAATTTTTCGTAAAAGCAATGTTATATTGTCTTTTGAATTGCGACGAATAACTTGTTGCAGCAGTCGATGGATTGACGCCTTTTTCTTTCCATCCCACAAATCAGTAGTACAATCAATGAGAGAATATTTCTCTAACAATTCCACGGCGACTTGTACTTCAAACACTGAAGTATTTTCAATTGCTTCGAAAAAGTGTAATTGCACAAAATCCGGTGTAATGTAACCAAATATCAATAAAATATTGTAGGCGACTTGTTTGCAATCGGATTCGTGATGTTTAATTAAATCCAGAGAAATTTGCATTGTTTTATTGATGGTCTTTTCATAATCGTCAAAGTTTTGGTTAAGAATATCAGTAGTAGTGCTGATTCTCACGAGATAGTCTTCTAAAGTGATATTCCTGTTGTTGATTGTGTTGACGGCGATTTGCAGAGCAAGTGGATGATTCCCCAGTAACTTGCAAAATTCTTTTATTAGATCATGACTGTGTAACTCTGAATCCTTTAAATTATTTTTGAGAAATATGATGCTCTCATTAATGTCGAAAGAATTTAGTTGCAATTCTGGAATCTGACCGTCGCCAGATTGACTCCCCCATTCTCTGGTCCTTGATGTTATGATAGAGTGAATGTTTTCGAGTTTGGGAAGGACCTGTCGAATTCCTTGTGGACCTTGATAACATTCTGCGTTGTCAAATATAAATAGACAATTGAATCTTTGAAATTTTGAAAAACATTTCTTTGCGAGTAAATCTAGTGTGAAAGAGCAATCGAGTTTTAGTTCTTTGGCCAAATTGGTGAAAGATGTAATTAATCTTCCCTCCCCGCAATCAATCCAAATTATGTGGTCATACAAGTCTTGGTAATGTCGGGCAAACCATTTGGCTAAGGTGGTTTTACCGACACCTCCCAGTCCAGAGACAGTTGCTCCCTGACAAATCACAGTTGAACGTCTGCTGTTGTTATCAGATAATTTTTCGTGTAAGTCTTTTATTAGTGTAATGCCATTCTCCAACCTTCTCTCTTGAAATGCATGCGGAAGACATTTCTCTTCAGGCCACCACTTATCCCCTAACACCGACAATTTCCGTCTATTTCCATCTGGCTCGATTTCTGATGTCGCTACACGCTGAATTTCATCCGCACATTGAACATTATTCGATTGTCTCAAAAGCGTTAGAAATTTGCATCTGTTTGATTCCCAATCCTTTCTCTTCAGCAAATCAAAAAATTTAACATTTTTCCTAAGGGTTGTTGGTTCACACAACTGTAAATTCAAATTTTTTTGTGGTGTATATTATTAACTAGGCGGAGATAGTTTGGCAAATGTGATTTTATCTATTTGCAGTAATATTCAAGATCTTACAATTGTTTCCCTTTCATCCTGTGAAAATATTCCTTCCTGCTCTAAAAGTATAATGAGTTGTTCCAAATTCGACAGGTTGCGCGTCAAATACACAAGGTTCTTCGTTATTTCGTCAGTCATTTTTTAAACCATTATCTAGAGTAATATAATATTAAAATATTTAGATAAAAATTCAATAAATTTTAGGACGCTCTTACTAAATCACGATTATTCACGATAATGATACCTAATATGAATACACAATTTCAGTTTATAGATATTTAATTGATACGTGGACAATAAATCATCTAAAATGTATGGAACTGTGTACAATAGCAAATGATAATGTATTGCAAAATATATATGTGTTTCATGGGTAGACGAAAAGGAGGTTAATAAATAAGTGTACTAAGTACTGCCCATACACAATCTCAATTAGAACGAATGCTGTGACGTTATAAGAAAGAAGCTTATACATGCAAGCTTGTTGATGATTGCAATATAGCATAAGTTTATTTTATATTAATATAATTAATTCACATAATATTTCATCAGAATATTTGCAAAATTTAATACACTGTTACAGTTTTATTTGTAAAATAGAATGTGTACAGATTATTATAAACGACAACTGAATTGCATATTCTCATAAAAACGACAATTATACAAATTGCATACAGGCGCGTATCCAGGAGGGGTGCACCGGGTGCACGATCACTCCCCAGAATGCCCAAAAATTAGGTTATTTTACAAAAAAAATGCAAAAAAATTCCGCTACGGGCGATTTTGATGCATTTTTAGTTGTTTTTATCTAATTATTAACGCTATTATGAACTAAATTGTACCTACCATTCAATTGTGCTCTCTCAATATTTAATTTCTATATACAACCTTGCTGTGCACCCCCAGCTTATGATCCTGGTTGCATATTATCATAAAAACGACAACAAAATAAATTGCAAATTAAACACAAAAATGTCCATCGTTCATGTATCAATACCCGACCAAAAACTTTGAACCGAAAACCGTTCAGCATTTCAGCCGACTTTTGTCCTGTCAAGTTTGGAACCGATTGCTCTGTTGGGATGAACCCAACAGAGAAATAACCGTAGGAAATCTCAAACATGCAAAAAGTGAAATGAGTGCCACAGGATTGAATCGAACTCGTAGTGTTCTATTACTGTCCTTTGGGCTCTTACTGTTTATCACTTACTTCAACCTGGCTAACTTGCTATTCTTATAATAGAGTGAAACTAATCCACACTACAATATTAGCTCCATAATGTAACCATTCTTTG
>JAQFYB010004378.1:0-16446 GCA_034694085.1 Pogonognathellus longicornis
AAACGTACAGATACTAAGTCTCCCGATGGTAGCTGTTGACAGAAAAAAGTAGCAAATGCTAGCTATTCCTTCCTTTAATGATGTATTACTCACAACACTAACACAACCAGAAGCAGTGCACAAAACACGTACACGCTATCCGCTGTTACACACAACGCCCAACATGGTTCAACTTGTCACATATAGGCCATGTCAGCCTTTTGTACAATGCTATGGAAGTAAGTAGTGCAAATACCCTGCAAGTACACAACAGAGCTATGTAGATTAAATTTCCATTAGGAAATCCAAAGAGAAGATCATATTGGTTTCCAAAGTCTTTCGACTCAAATTGCGGCTGCAGCTGAAGCGTCGTTGTTGTGTTGCATGACTCCATTAGCTCACTCCACTACAGCTACACTAAACTCCCTAGTCGCTATACTTTATCCACCACGCTGTACAAATACACAACAGTTTAAAACTTCTCGTCGTGAGACAAAGACCTACTACTACCACTGTAACACTTTTAGCCCTAATAGCTTCAAAGAACGTGCACTTGATAGTATATCCGTAAAAGTAGTGCTACAAATAAATATCTGCGCAAAGATAAAGCTCCAATCACATCCATAATATTTGCAGTATAAGTATGACAGACTGGAGGAAATACGTTATCATGGGAAAATACTAAAATACTAGCAGAGAGTAGTAAGTCATGCCAACTGACGTAAATATAATATGTGTGAATTTCTAAGAAAAGGGACCTTGTGTGATATTCAGGATTCGGCGTGAGAAGCGATCAAAGGTTTAGCTCTCCTACCTTTTGTGTGTAAACTAAAAATTTCGCCGAATTTTTAAAAATACTTCCCGTTGATTTAAATTTTATTTTTAGAAAATCGTAAATGTTCTGCTCTTTTTTTATAGTTACAAAAAGCTAATATCCCACAAGCTCCCATTTCCTAAAAACCCACACATATGTACATAGGAAGTGTGCGTATAAGTGAAAGTACTGTTGCTAAAACTAAGAGTTTAAGGGAAACGGGAAATGAAAGTAGAAGACGATGCAAATGCTACAGTGGCAGATAGAGTCCATCACACAACATCCACGCAATCACATTGCCGGTTTGACTCGCTTTCTGTCTATGTCCCTCTCATCTTTCGAAATCTCTCAATTTGATTCTGAACTCACCCCATCGCCCATCATGCATTCTGCATGCTTCCTCCAGCTCTCTCACTGTCTCTCTCACACAAACTTCAGACTTCACAAGAGTCACAACAAAACAGCAATATAATATTCCTGCCTAAACAATTTTCCTTGAACAAATACTCGGATATAAATACTTGGCTGATTGTTTTATATGCAACATGGATCAATCTAAGTAAGTTGAATCCGAGCAGGATTTAGCTTTGGTTTCAACTCTACACTACTCGTACTAGCTTTAGATTGGCTTGACGGGATCTTCATGCTTCAGCATAATAAATAAGAGATTCTCCACCCAAATCGACTCACTGAGCAGAATATTTCACAAAGTCTAATGGAAACTACTCTATACTCGAAAATTCCAAATAAGCATCGCTGGATTTAATGTCTATACTTTTAAACCTATTTTAAATAAAGTAATACATAAGTAAATACCAACTCAATTTTGCAATCCGGAAATCAGCAACTGTAAAAATTAAGTTGAGACGAACCTCAATTACAGTTAGCATTTGAAACACTGTTCAAACGACTCTACAAATACAATAACATATTGATTTAAGCAACTGCGACAAAATTAATGCATACTAATACATATCTGTAAGTGATAGAATTGATCATACTAATTTGAATTGAACAGAGTATTTTACGAAGAAATTAGCTGAAAAAAATTACGATTCTATTATTTTACAAAAATCATGAGATAATTCGGGTAGTATAGGGTATAGGTACTGTACTGTATATTTTCAGCTACGTCATTTTTCATCAACGAACAACTCTATAAATAAATAGCTATACTCTGTCCTCTAACATCTAAATATAACATAGTTGTTAACAAAGCGATTTTAATTATTAATCAAGATAATTGCTTATCAAATAAGGCAGGGAGCTAGTTGAGTAATAGTTTGTTTTTGCATGCTGGTTCATACTGCTAAACAAATTTACATAATCAAAAGGGAAAACGTGTGTTTACATTAGTCCACTTTATTTCACAAGCAATGAAGATTGACTTTCCTATGTCTAGTATCTACATAGGTATATAGAATTGTACATGGAAATGTAAAAAGAGCTAATTAAAGTAGTCACACACCTTTAAACACATGACAAGTTTTGTCTGGCCCTATACAACAAGCACTGTATAGTTAATAGGAAATTAAATTGTTTGTTTAAATGCTAATAAACGGAACTAGATGAAATATTTACTTGTCACACAAGACAGACACTAAGCATACAGGCATACAACAGACATCAATGGGTACCTACACTATACACAGGGGTGGTCGACGAGATGAGATTGAGCCCACCGCACCGCATCGGGGAACCAAATACCTATAACACGTGGCTTTGGGTGGATTTTTGGTTATTGTAAAATTACAAAATGCATGTATCATGGATGAGTGTTGCGTACTTGCAATTTGTACCTTCCCATTAAATGCAGAAAAAATGCCGAATGACAATAATACTGCAGGTAGTGTCCAATTTCAGAGTTGTGTGACGTGTGGAGTCTATAACTTAGCCAAAGTGACATAGGACTCGTTAGTTGAACTTGTGAGCCATGTCAAAACGACTGTGCACTATTCACTATTAAAAAGCAAACTGCAGTGTATTAAAAGCGGAGTAAAGAAGGAGGTAGTAAGTGGTGACGGGTGAGAGTCGTAAAGTAAGTGCACACAGGTGAAATGAAGTCAAGTCCGGAAAGAAGTGAGACAACGCCCCAGAATTCAAACACGAAAACAAAGGCATTTCCACATAATTTTTCATTTCAGCTTCCGACAGCTATGTTATTACACGGGAACTTACGGGTGCTATAGAATATAAATATAGCTGCATTAGTAGACGACCTGAGAGTGCGATGGTTTGGTGGCACGAAGTCCAGAACCTTAAAGCACCACACTACTCCTGCACTGCACTCTCATACTATCAACGGAGAACGAAGAAACGAGCCCAAGCCCCGGAAGAAATTCCGAGCACTCAAATTAAATTAGATGATGAATAGAATGCTGGCTGTCCTGCACGTAAAAGTCGTAGTGCGGAGCAACTATTGCTTGTAAGCACAATTATATTAACGGAGATGGTAAAGACTCTGAAGACTGAAGAAAACTTGTAGTTTTGTACATGTACAGAATTGTACACAGAACAACAGTTCATTATTGTCGTGTACAGTCTCCACACCATCATCATCATCACTTTCATCACCCATCCGTACTTACCACTTTTTATACAGCCGTGTATTGTGTGTGGTGTGCCGCGTGTTTAGTCAAGCGTATAGTGTTGATGGCTGTGCTGGATGTTGGTGTGTCCCTGTGCCAGGTTGAGTATTATAATGACGTTATGTGTTATAATGTACATATGAGATAGCTGAGCTATGAGATGTGTGATATGAATGTTTGTATATAAAGAAGTATGTGTGGACGTGTGTTATGTATTGGGTGTAGCAACTGTGTATGTAGGTAGGTTGGAAATGACGATGTAGCTTAAAAAGTAATTGGATATGATATGAAATGGTGGCAGTGGCCATGTCCCTTCTCTCGTGTCGTCATTGCAGTCGGTGTCCTCTCCCATTTCTATGAAAATGAGAGTGTCTCAAAAGCCCTGCCTTGCTCCCGGTGAAAGTGAAACTCAACAAACACGGAGACAATTTTATTATTAACATTTATAAAGCCTTAAGGAGATTGAAGTTCCCAAAGTTGAACTAACCACACAGAGACACAACGCACGACAGCTTCACACAGCTTCCTCTTTCTCTCCAATACACTAAAACTTCATCCATAACAAACTGCCGCGCATTTAATAGGAATAAACTGGAACACGTCTAGCACAAACACAGCACAAAACCAAACAGTTTTACAAAGCTAGCAAAGGTTGGCTATGAAGAGGAAATATCACACAACACAAATAGAGTACAGGAACCGGGTAGTCCTACCTGAAATGAACTTATCTGACCCAGGAGAAGAAAGCAAACCAAAATGTTTGTTTTTTCATGGAATGGGGAAAGGCGTGTTGTATGTTGGATGCATGCAGTAGTCGAGCACAGAATCTTTTTTATAGAAGAACGGGTTGAACGGATCTACTCTCCGAATGGTCATTGCATTCCGTTCTCAAGATAAAATAAAATGGGGTGGCCTATGCACACCGCACTCTTCTATATCAGTACTAGCAACACTGTAGCAAGGCTGTGGCCTCCACAGGAATAGCTACGACCTTTATTTTGGCAGGTAGACTCATGTCCCTCCTTGCTGTGGACACACCAGGATTTTGAAAGGGCATCCTATTTACTACTTGTACTATTCCTATGCGATAAGATGTGCAAAAAGAAAGTTGGAAAGTAAGTTCAAAGGAAGTCACATATTGACTGTGGTGCTATATCTGTATAGCGAAGTTCCATAAAAGCAAAGCTATAGCAGTACTACATGTTTCTAAAGCACTGTTGTTCATGGATATGGATGTTGTAATGCTGGAACTCTAAAATGAAAGCAAGTTGAGTATCTCTCATTGAGTTTTGAGTTCAGAGGTTATAGAGCGTTGTTTGGCTCCTGCCTTTCTCCTAGTTAACTTTAAAACTCATTGGATGGTTTCATTTCAGGAATGTTCCTTGCCTTTGGCTTTCTTCCGGCCCTGGTTGCTATAAGCCAAGTAATTTCGCCTCCTTTCTCCCTTCTACGACATATTACACTAGAAGAACCAGTTATCAGCCACTGTTCTAGATTTTTTCCATTTCGTGTTTATTTTCATTGGACCAAGGAGTAATAGCTATGCAATATGCTCACTACATGAAATTTCTTCGACAGGATTGTACTGCATGAGATGGAAAGTATATAAAGAGCAAGAGTGGCAACTAAAGGCTAAATGGCTGATCTAATGGCCATTCATGCTCCACCACTCTCTCCGATAGACCTCTACTCCGTCTGTGTACAACAGTATCACATGCTTTCACATGTAAAACTGTGGCATCAAAGAATTCTAAAGGCATTCATGTACGTGGCTAGGTAGGTGTATTCATTGTGCAGAATAAAGGCTAGAGGTATTTCGTTCTTTGGATGTGCAACGCCTTGGACTAACAGAATGCAACTCTCCGTAGTTTATTATCTGCTCTACGATGAGATTCTCTCGTACTTTGTTTCTACTTTATTTCAGTATTTACTACGGGAAAGTAAAATAGAGAGCGAGATCGAAACAGAGATGCATTTTTACTTTAAGTTTGGGTGGAGTTTCCTACACGGTGCAATACACGGGAGAGAAAGGAGAGATAGTAGGGGCATGGAGAGAAAGAGGAAAAAGCTTGGGGAAAAAAGCTCGCATGCAATTCTACTCGAATGGAGCTGTTTTTCACGTATAGGTTTTTATATTTCATTGTTTCATTGAATCTTGAATCCTTAAGGAGGGTGGAGATACATTTTAGGTACAATATTATAAAGCTAGCTACAAGCAGGTAGTTTGGATGCACATGCGGAGAAAAACATCCATTTGCTTTGACTTTGGTTTCCTCCCGTCGTTTCTTCTATGAAATTGGCTAGGGGCTTGACCCTCCCAGAAAACGATGAGCGAAGGAGAGCGAGACGACAGACAGACACGACATCAACGAAAAACGATCCTCCACATCCCGCAACCACCACAACACACATCTCTAACTAAATAATGTTACAGCGAGTCATTGTGTATCCGCGACCAGTTGGTTGTTGTAAATAAAAAAATTTAACCAAAAACAATTACATTTCTGCTATGCTTCTGTTAAGTAAATACTTTTGCCGCTATTCCTCATGGAAGGAAAGGTTTGTCGAGGGGAGCGAGGGTCACAGCAACTATTTTTCCACTAAACAACTATCCCCACCTTCTTTCCAAAGCAGAGTCAAGCAGAATTACAAATAGTGCATACTTTTCAATACCAGCATCATTAAATCTACATTTTTCTTTTTGGCCAAATGTGCAAGCAACACAGCTTAGGGATTCATCCAATGGGCGGGGACGGTAATTACAGTGCAGTCTGATGTGTGTCTGCTGTGAGAACCTCCGCTCGTGCTTCAATGCAATTCCTTTACTCATTAGTAGCTTTTTTATGTGTGGTAGCATGTCTTGTAATTTATTACCTTTATATTTCAGACTAATGATTTCACCAGGAATTTTGCATAGTTCGGTACACACCCAAAACGCAATTTATGCAAAAATGTACAACCTACTGAAACATTAAGTATACAACAAATGCAAATGATTATGATGGGTAAGTACACAAGAAATTTATTTTTCTGCAGTGAATAAAAAAACAGAAATGTTCATAGTGTAAGTAATGGAGAATGAACAAGAGCGTCATCAATTTTCGTTGTATCGTGTAGTTTCATTTATTTGTAATAAAAAATTATATAATTTATCATTTATTGCTTACGTACAGGTATTAGCTGCATGTTTGTTTACTGAAAACAAGAGGGTGAGGCGTTTGTATCAAACACAAGGTACTTTCTTGACTTAAGAATAAAAGTAAATGATATTTTAGAGACTGTAGGAACTTAAGTTAGTGCTATCGTTTTCTGAGTATTTATTTAGTGGATACTAATACTGCTCCCAGGTATAGTGGTCAGTAGAAAATATCTTATCAGTTATCACAGGCGAGTAAAAAGATGAGACAATGCGTTAGTCTTTTTCTTTAAGTTTCTTTTACGTTATGCGTGTTGCGGAATTAATAGTTATACTATAAAAAATTATGTACAAAAGTTCAATAATATCATTGGATTAAAAACGACGAATTCTATCGACGATATGAAGTCTGCCCATTGCCGTCACCTGCAATTTCAAAATCTCATAATAATTAAACCATTCTTTCATTCGACATTTTTAAGTTGCACACATTACAAAGTAGTTTACTAATAGTTATATTTTTTACAACTAAAGTAGTTCATTTTCTGCACTTTGGTTTAAATCATTTTTTACTGTTAATACCAAACTAAAACAAATACCTTCTTAAAAGATTTAAATAAACAAATTCATTTTTCAAGAAGATATGTGGAAAAACCATTTAAATTGTGTGACGAATATTTAATTAGTTATAGTTCACTGAACAAAGTGAAAATTAAAACGTTTTTAAGACTGAGAGTAAGGTACGCAGCTTCAAAGGAAGTGAAACTTTCAAGTTAACAATTATTGCACTACTGTTACATACAGTACCGCTTTTAATAATTACACTCGAAGGGAGATACGAGATACAGCGCTTGTCTTAATTAAAACCGAACACTCATGAGTTTTATTTCGTGAGAATTTTTTACAGTAATTGCGTTGCGTTATTTATAAGGTTTTATCAACTTGTATTTGCAGTTAATTAGTACTTTCAGCATTACAGTAGAGTAAGTAGTATTTCAAGTAGGTATACGCAGCAAATAGTTTATATTAATTTTCTCAACGAATATCAGCTTAAGGTATGTCATTAAAACCGAAAATCCCGAATAATTATTACCACTCTAAAAATTCGAGTTATGTAAAATATCCTTAAGAGCTCTGGCTCAGTGCAACCTTGACACTTCGTATGACTAAACATTTACTAAGAACAGTAACTAAATAACATAGGTATGTATAGAGTGAAATATATAATACTTAATATTATATTGCATTTGCATACATTAGTAATTATAAAATACACTTCCCTCTAGGTATGCATTAGAGGTGCGACCGAACAGGTTTTTTCGTGTTCGAGTTCGGTTCGGCATCATTTGACAAAATTGTTCGGGTTCAGTTCGGCCCAAAAATTTATCTTGTTCGATTCGGGGTAGTATGGCCATAGGCCTCATGTAAATATATTGCTCAGAATATTTTAAAATTCATTATCAAAATTCATATTATTCTGAAATAATTCAAGTTCATTCCAACCAAATAATTACAAATACTGTTTCGACCGAACAGGATTTTTGTGTTCAGTTCGGGAATTGCAAAATTCTTGTTCAGTTTTGGGTGCCGAACAGGCCGAACCGAACATGTTAGGTTGGGTCGCACCGCTAGAATGTAGTATGTACTAGTGTTTTTGGTGTTTTAATCTTGGGGCTATAATATATAGGCAAAAATTTTATTTTATTCATAATAGTTATTCCGACTTACTACGAACTTGGAGAAGCAGTAAAATTTAAATACAAGCTGCCGCCGACAACACTAGAAAAATAAAATGGGATACAATATCTCAAGAGTGTCGAAAGACCTGCGAAATTACTTGTTCTAGTCGCGGAGGTTTACGGGACAAAGTACACATGATATAATTATATCACCCTAGACTAGCAGAAAAAAGAGTCCTAAGGAACTGCGTGGCTTTACGATGTGCAAAATCTGTTTCCAATGTGAGTTTCCCTTTCCTCTGTAGAGGATTATTCCCAGTCGGCAAGAAACTGAGTTAGATACGAGGGAATGAATTAGCAAGTTGTATTTTAGACTGCCTAGGCTTTTGGCTTATCCTTACACACAAGACACAACCCCACATCCGTGTTTCGTCTGAAAAGGAAATATTAAAATCTTGTTTTTCTTATTTCCGTCTGTTTCTGTCACATGTATAATATTTTATAAACATGTCTGCTATGCATATATCTTCAACTACCTACATCGTAATTTGTAAACCTAAATACCTCCATTCCAACGTTATCACATTTTATGTAAAACCTTAATCCAAATGCAAAAATTGTTTTGTACGTACATGCTGTACTACATACATGTACGCATCTTATCTCATCTCTCTTATCACTCATGCATGAAATAATAAGTATGAAATAACAGTAGTGTGAATAACATTTGCATACCTAGCAGTACAGAAAAGAAGAACAGTATTATAAAGACTTCGTTATTATCACGAAACGTACCTAACAAGAATTTTTATTTTCAGTTCCAGCGCACCAGCTAGTGATTGTTATGCATTCCAAGGGACTATTCTCCTAATACTCGAGTGCTTCACACTCTCCACCTTTTATTATTAGCTTTTCTAAAGTACACTACAGTCTCTTTGCAGACCAAAATTAAGATGCAAAATACATTCTATGACACTGCATACACTTATAAACTCTTTTAGCTGTCTCGTATTTTAAGTAAGAATCTAATAATCCGAACTGGAGCAGAAAAATCCAATTTTTTATCTGATGATGATGTTGGGTCTTTTTTTTCTCATTCTATTCTTTCCTTCAGGTACTACGGAATAAAAAACAGCAAGCAACTCTATTAAAATTTTCTGTGCAGAAACACGACAAATCTGTTTTCCTTTAATCATCTCACACAAAATACATCCGTTGTATTATACAGTCTCACACATACGCAGCAACGGATTTTCCTTCCCAAATATGGAATATTTTTATTTTGTCGCCTCCAGATGCACTCACTAGCATTACATTTTGCGTGCCTGCGTTTGCTACAAAACATTCAAACACATTTTGCGTAGAAAATAAAAAGATGAAACCCTGTCTGCTAGTTTAAGTCTTCAGTTTCAATGGGTTCTGTTTATACCTCATAAACTGTGAAAAGTAAATTCTAAGGGATATATGTATGTATATCTAATACAAAGAATGAATATGTATGGGAAAAGCAAATTGTAAACAATTTACAATGTGTCGTTTACTTTACTTTCCATATTTACAGAACAGACCAAATAAAACTCTCACGAGAACTTAGAATTCCCTAGGTAGTGTAGGTAGAGTGAGCATGGGCTTCCCAAGTATCCCAAGTCACTTTTGACTTTACACCAATGTAATGCAATGCTATGTATCTACTAGAGGTGGGAACGAACAGATTTTTTCAGACTCGGCTCGTTACCACCTCTAGTACCTATATCTACTTTTGGTACTAGTTGGTGACATACCAGGGAAGCATATTTATAAATTCTTCAGATAAATGTTTTGAACTATACTAACATTAAGTAAGCACTGACGCGGAATTTTTAAAATTTAGTTTGATGATTTTGTTTATATTGCATTACATTGACCATTTATATGTAGACTGACGATGAGTTTGTGCTATGGACAATTCTCTAACGATAAAGAACAATAGCATGGGGGCAAAGTTACCAAAATTGAGCGCAAATTAATTTTTTAACTGAAAAAGCGAGATGTATTACTGATAGTGTATTTTCAGGATGTTAGATAAGCGCAATGTTATGTATAAAAGGTGGTCAACATCGAAAGTACTGGTAAAACACAGTAAATATCTGATTTGAGGCAAGAGCAAGTGGAAGAGTCCCCAAGCCCAACTACTTATGTTATACCTACATTAAATAGAATTGATGATATGTATAAATATTACCGTACATTAAATAGTGTACCTATATCAACATACCACGTAATTTTGATTAGAAACAGATATTTCCACATGTATGTGCATTATAAATTAAATGCCTTCCGTATACACAGTGCCAGTGCAGTGAGCTTAAAATTTTCAAAGGATGTCAGTTAAAGAAGACTACAGTGTACGGTTAAATCTTTTCTTGTCATGCGGTTGGGTTTGCTAGCTTTGGCCATAAAAGTGTTTCTGTGTTCACACGTTATACATTTTATGCTAATGATGCTGCAGATATACACATCACAGCTAAATACAAAGCGCAGTTTCAAAAGGTCCTCTCTCCCTCAACCCTCCCCATTCCAACAGACAAAAAATGATAGCACACCACATGAAACGAAGGACAAACAAACACACAAAGCAAATAAACTTCCTTCAGAATATGAATCAAAAAATTATACTGAGTGTGAAGAACAAAATTGCCGATCCTCTTCATCATCATCACTGCCTAAAACTAAAACATATCCACACACACATAGAAACACAAAGAAACGTAGTCTCATTTAAAATACTACAAGACAAGCTTTTCAATACAAATGTACAAAGGAAAAATAATATACAAATAAGTAAACTTGGTTTGTCCATTCGTTGTTGGTTTCCAAATAATTCTTTTGTGTACATGTACATGACATTTTATTAAATTTTTTATCAGAGTTTGACTTTTAAACTTTCATGACTTGATTGCTGTTATACACGATAAAAACATGGGGAATAATGAGCAATTGTTAATTAAAACACGAAATAGAGGTTTCGCCCAAATGAAGGATCAAGCATCAGCAAATTGTACATAATTAGTTCATTTACATACATGTTCATTCGTCAACAAACAACTGCGGTCATTTTCAGAGAAAAACTAAAGTTAATTTTGTACAGGTTTTGCTACCTGATAAATACCATCTCGACGCAACGTAATAGAACGCTCCATGACCACTTTAGTTTGTTGTGTTAAAAACAGTTGCAAGTTTTGAAACAAGAAATCGACAGAAAGACAAATTATGTCCAAAAAGTAAAAGCAATTATTTGTACAACCTACGCATTTATGTATGCCTTATCCACTGGAATTTATCAAAATGCTTGCAAACATCCTCATTCAGATTTCACAGAGAGAGGAAATCAAAAACCAATTAAAGTTGAGCAGTACTATAATGGAATTGGTGAAGTAGCGTGGTCGTAAGTCTAATTCATTGCATGCATGGGATCTATAATGGTGTTAGTAAAGTAAATCCCCGTATTTCTGTACAGATTATACATGCATGTAAGTTTCAGCATCCCTATAATACTTGTGAATATCTGCACTAGAGCTTAGACGGTATTTGGATGGGAACGCATGCCAAACCAGTTCAAAAATAAAATTCATGCCCGTTGCTCGCCATTAGCTAAGTAGTCCCTACTTTACATTTCAACACGACACAAGTTAAAGTTAAACCGTGAGTTAACCAAGTCAGACCACCAAAAACAAAACTACAAACCACCACAACATCAATCCAACTTTAAGCCATACTCAGAGAGACCCAACAACGAGTCACAGCTCCCCAAGCTACAAATCATCGAGAAAAGACTGAAGGAGATCTTATTGGAAGGTCATTCATAATAATAATGTGTGTAGCTGTACACGAAGAGTACTTTCACACATAAAAGGGGCAGGCGGTAAAAAACTGAAGTGTATATGCACCACACCACACCACAACAACTGGGCGAGCATCAGAACCCTAAAAGGAAAAAAGGAAGCTTCACATAAAGCACATATTGTAATTGTCAAAATAAAGAAGACTGGTGGCAAGTTGTAAATCATCTCCAGAGTTTTCACAGGCTATGTCCTGCACTACAGTACACTGCACACACCAAATACCAAAAACTACTTCTTTTTAGCGCTTTTTGACACTCTGCATGTGTCTATATATTCTATGTTGCATAGACAGTGTTCTACACAGGTATAAGTGATCCCTTAGAAATGGACAGGAAAACTATGTAGACACATTGTGTGGAAGGGTAAGTATTGAGCATAGAAAGAGCTATTTAACTCTTTGACAAAGTACACACTCTAATGTAAATATGGATGCAGTCGCCATCGCCATAGCCATTCATCGTCGTCGTTAAAAAATACACTTCTTTCACTTTTACACGCAATAATAATATGAGATGTAAAATGCACGCAGTTATCTAAACAAAAGTCGAACTGAGCCAAGAATCAACCATTCATTCTTTTCCCTCTCTGAGTCGTCTCTCTCCAGACTTTTTTACATCCCAACTTCTTACTCCCTCTTCTCCAGCTTCATATTCTGCTTCTAATCTTCCTCCTTGCTATTTTTTCCAAGTATTGTTCCTGTCCAAAGTGTAAACAATACGCAGCCGTTTTTGTGGCGTATGTAAGCTACATGACATTAACATGGCATTAGCCTTGAAATAGGAAACCTTGTGCATACAATTCAACAAGTTCATTTCACAATACACACAGAGATGCGCTACGCTACAACAAAACTAAAACATTTTCGAAAGATCTGTCTGTTGTACGTGTCATGTGTATACAATATACAATAGCACAGAACAACCCACAGAGCATTATGTCACGTACTCAAAATCTCCTCAGTTATTTTTAAACATGACAACCAAACAGACAGGCACTCATTCGTTTCATTCCTCATCTAACTTATATAAAGGGCAACTACTTCAGTCCCTTTCCAGTCCTACATAATTACCGCCTTTCTGACAGTTCTGCGTAAAGCTCATTCTTTAGATAAGTTATTTCTAGTTGTAGTTTCGCAAAAAGTTCGTGGCACTAAAAAAATACTTTGTTTTAGTTCTAGCTAGTAAAGCTATAAAGTTCTTATCAGCACCAAATCACCAATATACATTTAGTTGTACATTGGCAGGTTTATCAATGTGCACGTAAATGTGTAAATAAAAATAATTTTCATAGATTATAATAAATTCTCGCAAGCTGATGTCAATAGTCATCGGGCGAACTCGGTTCACAATTACTTTTATTAGAGAATATCTTTTACTCCTACTAGAATACACATGTAGCTATACGTAAACACTTTTTTAAGATAATTGGGTTTATTCCTAATCCTTTTATTATTGCCAGCTTATTCAGATATTCCATACGAAGAAAATATATTTGCACTTCATTGCATATTCATACACGATGCTTTGTATTATAATATAGGCAGGCTATGTCTTGTTAAAGCCGTCTTGTATATATAAGTTAATACTCAACAACTCACTGCAATGGCTGCTTGAAGTATTTATTACATAACAATGATCTCAGTGTCGTTTTCATAGCTTTTTGGAGTTAACTCGCTAAGAAGAGACTGGAAAAGAAGCCCTGAAATTATAGGAACTCATTCTTTCTGGGTTAAATAAAAGTTTTTGGAATGACATACATAATATACATACCTACTTTTAGTGCTTTTACATATACACAACTACTAGTACATACATTCCATAAGTAACAACACTATGACCGGGTCAGTGAATTGAAGTAATATATATATTTTATATTGCCTATACTTTACGAGGGATAAATTTTATAAGCAATAGATCGTCGTAACACAAGGAATAGACCGAGACGGACTATAAAATAAAATAATGTCGCTTTCAATTGATAGCTAAGAGAAAGCCATTCAAATTCCTTCTTGCAGTCGTTAAGTTAGTTATTACATTTACTACATCTTCAAGTGCATGTCCCATAGTAGGAACAGCATTGGTGGGAGAGCGGGTAGCAGGCGGGAGTTTGTCCGTTTACTGACACCACTCCGCTGTACTAGGCACTAGTTGTATTCAATGCTTCTTATCCCTCCCAGCATAATAATAATAATACTCATGTGACATGACACACACACTTACACAGAGATGAGTCTCTTCATTCATTGTAAGTAACTGGAAGGAATATTATCATATAAAAGTGTGTGTAAGTTGTATATAAGTTTATGCCAAGGCATTCAAGGCAAGGCAGGGTTCACAAAAGTATAACAAGCAATGTGAGCTGCAGAATAGTCTTATACTTGTGCTATACGCAGCATACGCCTCTGGCATGCCATTCATCTCCGATGAGGATGATCTAGATTTTTATTGAGCTTCTTTGCCCTGAGTTCCTTTGAATATTATCACCATTCTCATCTCTCGCCACTATTAATAATAATGCGACTTTCTACGCGACATTAACGGAGCCATTACCTTTTACTATACGCTCCTAAAACATTTTTAAACACAAAATTCTTACAAAAGTCACATTCTTCAAAATTATTATGACTCGGAGAAGAGGGCATGACACCAACACGCTTCACCCTTTCTCGTTCACACATTCTATTTCAATTTGAGCACACGGACTTCTATTGATTATAATGAATCTGCGCCAGTGCTCCGCGAGGGAAAACAAGTGCATGCCAAGGTTTTAGGCCAAGCAAGTTGGCCTTTGATACACAGCACAAGTGGAAAATTACATTCTTTAATAAATTGAATTTTTATCAAAATTTCAATTGTAATGGTGAATTAGGTTATTAATGCAATTTTTTGTTTTTGCAAAGTAATTTTGTCTTTATTCCATTTTTAAGCAATGGTATTTTTCTAGATTCCACCCTGTCCTTAAGATTCAACATGTTATTACTGATTCATTTTTATCTAATTTTATCAATTTATACTACATTTTTAATTTTACTAACTAAACTTTTTTGCACCCCTTCCGAATTCCCACCACGTCCCCAGTCACTTTCAATTTTCAAACAATTTAAAAGTTAATACATTCCTCCCTCGACCTCAATACACTTGTATAGATCTATTGTCTTAAAAACTATTGATACAAAGGCTCTAGTTTTATTTTAGAGGGTACTTAAAGACTGTCCAGTGATGAAGATGAAGTCCTTAGCAGGCAACTAAGACCACACATGTTATGGATTTTGAGTAAGATAATTAGTCTTTTCCTAGTTTTGGAATTTAATTATAAGACACTCATTAAATGCGATGAGCGTTCACTTTGGCTTTGCAAATCAAAAATTACATACCTTTAGCAATGAGCGTTCAATACGGTCGGGTAATTGTTTCAAACATTTTAAAATAATTTTGAAATCATAACTAATTGCTTGCAAGCAAATGACGCACTATACCATTATTTTGTAAGTATGCATTCCATGAATCATGTAAAGTAGTTCAAGTTATAAATTAGGAAATAATTGTCTTTTGATTTAGATTACCATTAGCATTGCTACAAATACCGCGCTGACATTTTGCATCAGTTCACAGTGTGAAAATGAAGCTATGTCTTGCAAGACAAAAGAAACATGTTTTACAATTGATTGCACAAAGTAATTACCACCTATTTTGCAATGCTGTAAGACATACAGCATAAAATATGTAAAAAGGACATTAAGGTTAGTTAGCATAAAGGGAAAGTACTACATGAATGAAACGAAGAACAAAAGAGAATTATTATAGCAGAATATATTTAAAATGTAAAGAGAATGTTTAATACATGGCCACGGCCGTTTTAGTTACCTTTGATTTTCAGTCTTTTCATTTCACAATACGAACGAGTGTTGTGAACACAGACAGAGTTACTGTTGTGCAGAGTCGAGTCACTCGAGTCGATTGAGAGAATCCTTTTATAAGAAAGCCAAGTCTGGGAATAAGTAATTTTTGGAGTGTAGGGCAAAAGTAATTCAACGAACAAACGAGTCAGTTCTCCGAATCTTCAGAATTGTGGACACACACGACAGCTTTCTCCGACTCGCTTTTGACGATATTATTGTCATTGCTTATGAACATCAAGAGATCAAGGAGTAAAAGGAAAAGGTTCAGGGAAAGACAGAAATACACGGACAGAGAGTTCTCTCAACTTCCATTCAACTGTCCTCACTTTCTGTATTTTATTTTTCATTTTATACGAATGGACATCCACATAGTGCATTGCACACTTCCCAGTATACACCCATTTTACTGTTTCTTCCAATCCCATCCTAAAAACCTTTCATGTGAACATTATCACCAATTCCAATTTCTCC